>CABHPH010125714.1:0-66939 GCA_902168325.1 Peromyscus nudipes
TGTCCCTCTCTGTCTCTCTCTGTCTCTCTCTGTCTCTCTCTGTCTCTCTCTGTCTCTCTCTCTCTCTCTCTCTCTGTGTGTGTGTGTGTGTGTGTGTGTGTGTGTGTGTAGGGTAAAGGGCAAACTTGGTTATTGTTCCTCAGGTATCGTCCACCTTGTCTTTGAGACAAGGTTTCTCACTGGTCCATGGCTTGCCAGTTCAAACCCTAGCCCTGGGATTCCAAGTGTACCCTGCAGTGCCTGACTTGTTTCCATGGGCTCTAAGAATGGAGCACAGGTCTTCATGCTGATAAAGCTACGCTGCTGCCTGAGCCATCTCTCCAGTGCCTAGGTCACCAGAAATTTGTTTGCTTTTCTACCCCCCTCCCCACAGAAATCTAAATCACATCATTCTCTGGAACAGATGGGACAGAAGACGTATGCTGTGTGACATAGATGTGTCACGCTTTCTTTTTTTCCCAAGTGTTTGTTTATATATTTATGTTTAGGTGTGTGAGAGTGTATGTATGTGTACCACATGCTTGCAGTCTCTGTGGATGCTGGAAGAGGGCATTGGATCTCCTGGAACTGGAGTCACAGGCTGTTGTGAACCATCATGTGGGTGCTAGGAACAGAACCGGGGTCCTCTGCAAGAGCAGCAAGTACTCTTAACCCGCCGAGCCATCTTTCCAGTCCCATGTAATATTTTCAAGACAGCTAACTCATAAAAATACCCCCTAAAAAGGAACACATTCACAAACATACAAGTTTTTATCCCCTGCCTCAGATCACTTTCTTTCCTCTATAAACGCCCTGCCAGTCATTTCCATCCCTAGAAATCTCTGCTTAGCTATCTTAGCCTGTGGATGCTCTCACTGCCTCACACTCCAAGTCACAAACTCATAACTCCACTCCTGGATTTCTGCTTTGCTATGGTTCAATAAAAATCTATCTCCAGAATCTATGTCTAGTTATCTCCGATTACTGGAACATGTCCCCTGAATGCCTAATGAAAACTCTAGCTTCTGCTAGGTCTGCAGCCTGTGTGGTGCTGGGTTGCTTGACTTACAACTGGTCTCATTCTTTTCCATCAAAAGAAACATCCAACTCATCCCTTTTCCATATGCTGCCTTCATGTGGCACACTGTTGGCATCTTTCATGCGGTCTGGAAGCCCCAACTCTTCAAATGTCAAGCTCAAAATTAGCCTCAGTATTCGAGGAGCTCTTGGCTGCATGGGGGACCAGATGGATTCAGGAATTGGTGCTCAGAGTTGTGGTTCTTAACCATTTGGGGACATGTGCCACTTTTGAGAAGCTCTGCTTTGGGATCGTCACAAAAACATGACTGTGTGGAGGGGTGTGTTCATTTGCACACGGCTCCAGAAGATGATCTGTGGCTCATGAGCTTTACACGTTAGGGGAAGGCAATCAGGACAATCAAGGGGTGTGTGTATGTGTGTGTGTGTGTGTGTGTGGCGGGGGTTTACTCACCGGGTACAGAGGCCAGAGGAGGAGAGGAGTGTCCTGCTCTATCACTCTGTCTCATTCACTTGAGACAGGATCTCTCACTGAATATGGAGCTAGTCTGTCTGCCTGCAAGCCTCAGTGATCCTTCTCTCTCCCCTGCCCTCTTACTGAGCTGGGTGCATGCATGGCTATTCCTGGCTTTCTATATGGGTGCTGAGGATCTGAACTCATGTCCTCAAGAGCTGAGGACATCTAAGTCATCTCTTGAGCCCCAAGAGAGTTGTTTTTGTTTTAACAACATCAGATACTTGAGAATGAAACAATTTGAATCTGCAACTGAAGGGTTTTAGAATTGTTATTTTTAAGCAAGATAAATTCCTAAGACCACACTTTGGAACCCTTTTCAATTACACTAACGTCATTTTTTCAGATCCTAATTTCATTTTTTTAAAAAAATACACTTACCTAGCTCTCTCTTGAACGGACTTGTTCAGACACATTTGCCGTTTCAGGAGGGAGCCTTCGTGGGATTTCAAACATGGCCCAGAGAGCCTCCTTCCTGGCTGAGTTCTGTCATTTGTTCCCTGATGGGTTTTTTGATAATGATTTCGAGGAAAGAAAACCAGACACGTGTTATGACCAACAATCACCAGTCCTAAAGTGTTGGTTTGGTGGGGGTGGGGGAATGTGCAGTTCTGACTGTGTTCTTAAACTAGAGAACAGGCTAAGAGGTTTGGAAAGAATTACTCAGCCGTGACTCACTGAGGTTTTGCTTTCTGGGTCTTTACTGTGTCTGCTCCACCCTCCTCCTTACTCTTATCAGCCTGCTTTTCCTCACACACCTTTGTTCGTTAGTCCTTCCCAAACATTCCGTGAGTCATCGGGTTCCGACAGGAGCGTAGTGCAGCTTGTAGATAGACACTAATAAGGATCTGTGGGGAGTGGGGTGAGGGTCAGCCCTGATAAGTGGGGTGTCCTGGCTTGAGTTTTCCTGAGTGGTCTGAGGTGATGTGGGTGTTGTCCCTTAGCACACTTGCCTTCCTGTTAAGCCTTGTAGTGTGTCCTAAGCCAGAGACCTCTGCATGAGAGGAGTGGGTCAGATTTCATGAAAAATGGCTGGACACTCCAAATGTTACCAGAAGGGATCTTAGGGGTGTCCCAGGACCTGATGTCCAGGTTCTTTGTATCTTGAACAATGAAATGGACATGAGACAGAACAGCAGTCATGAAACTGTAGATTCATTAAAAGTAAGAGTAGGGGCTGGAGATGGCTCAGTGCTTTGAGAGCTGGAGTTTGATTCCCAGCACTCACCTCAGTGGCTCTCCTCTGACCTCTGCAGGTTTACCTGCGTTCATGTACACAGACATTCACACGTTTTGCCCAAAATATATTTAAAAGTCTTTAAAAAAAAAAAAGCAAAGAGGTAAGAGTGAAAGCGTAGACTACCCTCCACAGGGTGGGAGCATGTGTCTGTGGTTCAAGAGCCCTAGCTTAGGGTTCAGGGCTCCTTCCTACCAAAGGCCAGAGAGGAGTTATTTGAAAGGGTGGATGTTGTAGGTAATTGATTTTCTGTTTGTTGGAGTATGCATGTCCAGTTCTTGGGGTGGTCAGGAACAGTTTGAATGAAGCCTTTCTTCTTTGCTGGGTCCCCACCTTTAACTTTCTTATGATTCACAAATCTTCTTGCCTCACAAGTGACTGTCGTCACCCTGTTGAAGTTAACAGACATCCACAGGCCAGAGCCCCTGAAGGCTCACAGCAGTTCAGAGTCTTCCTCATGGCCCACAGGCATGTTGTTTCCTAACTTGGTTTGTGCTTCCTGTGCCCTCATGGAGCCTTTTCTCCTCGCAGGCTATGGCCACACGGTGCCCTTGTCAGACGGCGGCAAGGCTTTCTGCATCATCTACTCCGTCATCGGCATCCCATTCACCCTCCTCTTCCTGACAGCTGTGGTCCAGCGTGTCACCGTGCACGTCACCCGCAGACCCGTCCTCTACTTCCACATCCGCTGGGGCTTCTCCAAGCAGGTGGTGGCCATCGTCCACGCCATTCTGCTGGGATTCATCACTGTGTCCTGCTTCTTCTTCATCCCAGCCGCTGTGTTCTCTGTGCTGGAGGATGACTGGAACTTCCTGGAATCCTTTTACTTCTGTTTCATCTCCCTGAGCACCATCGGCCTGGGGGATTACGTTCCAGGGGAAGGCTACAACCAGAAGTTCAGAGAGCTGTACAAGATCGGGATCACATGTGAGTACCTGTGGCAGGCTGCACCATGCATATCTGCTCTGACCTTTCCATGTTCTACCTTCTCTAGGGACTGACGGTCCTCCATCGGTGCCTGCTTGCTTTCCCTTGGATATGTTTTCTTCCCCCCGACCCCGACTTCCTGTAGCTATTTCGCTTCACCGTTACCATCACAGCTCCTACTGCTTAGTTATGGTTCCAGCTCACCTTAAAGCCACTGCTGAGTTTCTTGTATTGTGTGTGTTTTCATGTGGGGTGTGCAGGTGTCCCTGTTGGTGCTTGTGGAAGTTAGAGGACTTCCCAGCCCTTCCTCAGGTGCCTTCTTCTTTTCGTTTGAGACAGGGTCATTCTTTGGCTTGGTATTTCATCAAGAAGCCAAGACTGGCTGACCAGGGAGCTCTGGGGACCCACCTGTCTCCACCTCCCATCTCACCATCTCTGGGATTACAAGTATAAGCCATGGCACCAGCATTTCCCAAGGGCTTGGAGGATCCATCTCAGGACCTCCAACTTGTGATGATGCTCTTGACTGCAGAGCCCTCTTCCACCCCCACAATCAACTTCTCAAATGGTGTAACGGGCATAGTAGCCATCTTTTACTACAGTAACTTACTTAACACCGTTAAATATTTTACATATAAGAAAAGGAGACCTTAGCTTGTCACTGACATCGTGTTCTTTAATTTTCCAGGAAATTTCTCCAAGTAGTCACTGACCTCATTTGTCCCTGTCATTCCACTTTGAAGTGACCTGTCACCGATTACTCTCATAATTCATGTACAGAAAATGAAGTAGGCAACATATTTTAGATGCCTCAGCTGGTAAAGTGCCTGCCACACAGACATGGACTCCCGAGTTCTGATCCTTAGTGTCCACATGAAAAGCCAGGTGTGGTGGCATGCTGGAGGGGACAGACACCGGAGGATCCCAGGATCTTAGACAGGTCCATCTAGCTGAAACTGCAAGCTCCAGGTTCAGCAAGAGACTCTGTCTCAGAAATAAGCCGGAGAGCCATTGAAGACGCAGAACATGCATCTACATGAGCATTCACCAGCAAGCCCCCCTGCATGCATGTAGTGCAAAGTCTGGAAAAACACAGCCACCCCCTGGAAGAAACTGTATTTTCTTTGTGAGCCCTCTGTGTGTTCCAGATGTGTAGCCAGCTGTCATAGCATAGTTCCCGCTGCTGCCTTCTCTAGACTCTTACCTGTGACCCGGCCCAGTCACAGCTTCTAGGAAGTCATGGTTTGGTGAACAGTCAGTGCCCTTGCCCCGTCTTGTTCTCTTAATCCCACAAAGTGGTTGGGCTGTATTTGAATATTTCCATGAAACCGTAGGCTCACCGGGAACACAGCCCGCACTCATAAACCCCCAGTGCTTTCCATGGCTCCTGGCTCCAGTCCGAGCACCGTCAGTATTTGCCAAAGAGTCCTGCAAGGAGGGTTTCATGCTCTTTATTATTTTAGAGCCTGCTTGTGACTCGGGGACCACCCCACAGCCCACCTGCCTCACTTGTTGACCGTCTAATTTGCCTCTAATTCAGTAGCATGACACATGGCCTTGTTGTGGAGATCTTTTTGGATTTGTGTTTCTTATATTTGAGATCTTTCTAAGAAGTAGGATTACTGGCCCCAAATGAACACATTTCTTTTTTTTTTTTTTTTGAGCTGAGGATCGAACCCAGGGCCTTGCGCTTGCTAGGCAAGCGCTCTACCACTGAGCTAAATCCCCAACCCTGAACACACTTCTTTTGTGAGTTACAGAACAGAACTCTGAGGTCCCCAAATGGAACACAAGTCCACACAGTCACTGGTATCTGAGTTCCCATCCTCTTTGGGTGGCATTGGCCAAAGGAGTTCTAGACATTTTCTGTGTGAATTTGATAGCAGTATAGATAGACATCACCTTAACTCTCATTTAAGCTAGCAGGCAATTCTTTAATTTTCACCTTGCTTTCTAATTTCTTTGTGAACTACAGAAATAGAATACCCCTGCGTTTGTGTTTTCTGGTTCAACTTTTCTCTGAGGAAACTGCCCTCCACTATATCCTGATATGTGAGCTCTCTCAGCTTTCCCCCAAACACTGGATCCTCCATAACCTGTGCCCCTTGTTACAGTGTGGACTGTGTTTCTCAGGCAGTCAGCCAGGACAGATTTTGTGCTGTGAGCGTTCAGAACTGGAGCATCCAAGGAATTAATGGTCTGAAGGTGTAGATAAAATAAAATCCCACAGCTTGCCTGAAGACCCACGGGCACTTCTGGCAGTATCCCAGAGTCTGGCTAAATAGTAACCAAGGAGGGAGTGGCTTTGTCTCCTGACTGGCAGTGTTACTGCCTACCACAAGGAAGTCCCTGAGGCACCGGCTTGCCGTCATAACCGACAGGCAAAGTTGGAAATATCAAAACTTTGTCTGGGACATCCGGGGTCCACACTCCTACAAGGCAAATTTAAAATGTCCTCAACTGTGTGTTTTCTGGAAATCTTCCTTTCACGTTTACTACTGGGACATGAAGTGAGGACTTCTGACATTCCCTTCCTGTCCCTTTCTGTGAGGTTTTGTTTTTTTTTTGTTTTTCTGAAAACTGATTTTTAAAAAAATGTTGAAACTGACTTAAAATCACTATTTGCCCATCACAAGTTCCAAGAAATAGCAGTTATCCTTCGTGAATGAGAAAATTGCAGTTATCTAGGGAATTGTCCCCATGCCCAGATCCTGACAATGATGTCGTAGAAGGCTTGAGAAGCCGAAATTATGACAACAATATTGAGTGATCAGAAAGACGCTCACGTAATGTGAAAAACTTTTTGTGACTCTCTCACTCTAAGGCCGAGGAGGAGAGGGTCACACTAGGTGACTATGGTGCGTCATTTGACTTAAGCGAAGCCACATTAGCAACAACTGATTGCTTTCTTCTTCTAAAGATTGAAGCCAGGAGAGAGCGGGATGCCCAGCTTAGGGAGTAGTGTTAGTGGTGTTGAGCAGCAGGGAGCGAATTAAAAGTGGCTGATGTTGAGAAAAGCAAGAAGATTTTTGTTGAGAAGTGTGCCCAGTGCCACACTGTGGAAAGGGAGGCAAGCATAAGACTGGACCAAGTCTCCATGGCTGTTTGGGTGGAAAACAGGTCAGGCCGCTGGAATCTTTCCCACAGACGCCAACAAGAACAAAGGCCTCACCCTGGGAGAAGATACCCTGATGGAGTATTTAGAGAATCCCCAAAAATACATCCCTGGAACAAAAAGGATCTTCGCTGGAATTAAGAGGCATGGAAAAAGGGCAGACCTAATGGCTTATCTGAAAAAAGTGACTAAGATGTAATACCACCTGCTTTATCTATTACAAAACAAATGTCTCATGGCTTTTAGTACATACCATAATTTAATTCGTACACCAGAACTCAGATCATGAATGGCTAACAATGCTTTGTGTCAGACAGTCCAGATTTAGGTAAAACTGACTTGTGGTAAAGTAGATATGATCTTTTTTA
This sequence comes from Peromyscus nudipes, assembly GCA_902168325.1. NCBI lineage: Eukaryota > Metazoa > Chordata > Mammalia > Rodentia > Cricetidae > Peromyscus > Peromyscus nudipes. The sequence goes on from CABHPH010125714.1 coordinate 7,179, forward strand.
AAATAACAATTCCAGTTGCGTAAATACTGCTCTCCCTTAATCAGTAATATTCAACTTTCTACGAAGATGGGGATGTCACCGCAAAACCGATTGAATGGTCCTAGGTTTATGTAACTGGGCATATGAAGGTGTTTAAACACTGGGGACCTTCTCTCACTGTCTCAGGACCGAGCAGAAGATGCTTGTGCTTCAGTTTGTGTTCACTGGCCTGTTCCAGTCAGCGGTTAAACGTCAGGAGGCATCTCTCTACTCTTGGCAATGCCGATTTAATTAGAATTCCCTATGTCAAGGATGCTGCCTTTTATTGCTGAGAGACATTTAAAGTGGTTTCTGTATGATATCAAATAAAGAGTGTTTAATACTTAAAAAAAAAATTGAAGCGAGGCCTGGGGAGATGGCTCAGCAGGTAAGAGTGAGCACAGCAAGCGCGAAGACCTGAGTTCGAATTCCCAGCCCCCACATAAAAAGCAGGGCGTGGCTGCAAATCAGCAGCCCTAGTGCCAGCTGAGGTGGAGACAGAAGGGGCTTGCTGGCTGCCAGGCTAACTCCAGGTTCAGGGAGAGACTGTCTCAAGGGATAAAGCAGAGAGTAGCAGACGTGGCATCCAGTGACCTTTGGCCTCTGCACTCGTGTGCATGGTCCACCCTCCTACTTGTGTGAAGCACACACACACACACACACACACACACACACACACACACACACACACACAACTGAAGCCTGTGCTTGTGACTAACCCAAGTTCATTGATGGCTAAGTCATTTCACTCTTCCTTGCATTCCTCCCTAAGCCGTGGACTTCAAACATTCCCCGAAATGAACCGTCTTGGTTTTTGTGGTAACTAGGTCAAACTGAGCTGATGGCGTGCTTTCTGCCTTGCAGGCTACCTTCTCCTCGGACTCATCGCCATGTTGGTCGTCCTGGAAACCTTCTGTGAGCTCCATGAGCTGAAGAAATTCAGGAAAATGTTCTACGTGAAGAAAGACAAAGATGAAGATCAAATTCACATCATGGAGCACGACCAGCTCTCCTTCTCTTCCATCACTGAGCAGGCAGCCGGCCTGAAGGAGGATCAGAAGCAAAACGAGCCGTTTGTGACCTCCCAGTCACCACCCTATGAGGACGGCTCTGCGAACCACTGAGCATGGGCTACCAGACCCTGGACATGAGGCAGGCAGAGCCTTGACTGTGTCCATTTTTACAAGAAAGTCAAAGCCAAGATGATGTTATTTTAAGAAATATCTACTGTTAACAATATTTTAAAAACATGGAACTTTGGGCTCCCGGGGTGGGTGTCTAATCCCTGGGCAAAATGAGATGTGTACCTGTAATTCATAGGAGACGCAATCACCTGGACAGCACACGCTGGGGATGAATACTTAAAGCAGTGTGCTGCAGTGGATGGGGGCAGATTTTTATATGTAACTGGGGACTCTGGGTTTGCATTCCAATTATTTTGCCGACAGCTAAATAGCAACATTTATATTTAAAAAAAAAACAAAAAATCTATAGAGATGTATTTTATAAATAGGTTTAAGTGTCCTGGCTTGCATGTACCTACCCAAAATGATTATTTTTGTAGCGTCTAAATTAACTCTATTTATAATGAATAGGTTACCATCTACTGTGTACATATAAATATGTTTATATCCTGTACATACCTGTAGGCTACCAGATCTCCCTGTACTTCTTAAGCCAAGATAAGGAACATTTTTTTCTTTTTGATTTCTCTTTATACTAAAGGACTCAGAATTGCCACAACAAGCTAGGAGGCATAGAAACCTAAGAGAAAATCAGTATGCTATTCTGTTACCATATATGTTTCTACCTTCTTACCATGATGTGGGACCAGATGACCAGTGAGGAAGAGAATTTGTGAGAGAGTGAAGATATTGGTCTGGAAAGTACACCACTCTTTCTGCCCACCTCACAATGAAGCACAGAACACAGTGAAATGCCCCCAACAAACAGATTATGTCGGGTTAATCTGAGAATTCTACATTTAGAAACTGAAATCAATAAAATCATGGCAGGTTGCAATCTCATGTTTTACTATGTCCGGTGTTTTCCTGTATGTCCATTGCCTATATAAGCACTGCTTTAGAGATACTGTATAGTAACAATGCATTAGTGTATCTGGGATATCAGGAAGGGCTATTAAAGGAAAAATCAGGAAGACCCTGTGTGATGACAGATGTTCATTGAGGCCTCTATCTTGCTGTCATGGGTCATACCCAGAGGTGATTCCCCTCACCTGATGATGACCTGGCCACACTCTGTGACTGCGGGGTGTGGTCTCCTCACATTAGGCAGCTTGCTCCCTACCACCTAAGTCCCATGCTGCCCACTCCTGCCTTATACTTCCAACAGTGTGTCCCTGACTCAGAACAAAGCCCTTCCTCATGGCTCATGGCGTAAAGTTGCATCTTAGCTCAAAGCAAAGAAGCTCTTTTGTGTGGAGAGAGGGGGGTTGGTGTAACACACACAAAAGCCACTGTACCGGGTCATCTCTGGTGACCTCTAGTGTCAGCATGACCTTCCCAGTGTTTCTGAAATTGGGCCCTGCTGCTCAGGTGCAGGTCTTTTCCATGCTGGCCTGGCTTCTCAGAGGGTGGGCTACTCTCAAGAGACAGACAGGAGTAAGGGCAGAACAGTGACTTCTCACAGGAGACAGCAGGTGTCATGGGCTTGGCTAAACTTGCAAAGGGCACAGAGAGTTTACTACATGGTGTGGTGCAGCCAGAGTCCTGAGAGATGTCAGAGTGTAAGTCACGGGGACAGTGGGCCATGGGTTGAGTGTCCTTTCGTTTAATACCGCAGGGAGGAAAGTACTGATTCCCACAGCTTCTCAACTTTAATGTGGGTGGGAGTCCAAAGCACGGACCATGAGAGAGCACATGGAGGGTGCCAGTACTAAGTCGCCCCGTAGACTGAGGAGCTGGCTCAGTTGATGCAGAGGCAATCATGAGTGAGGGAGAGACCTGCTCTCTTGAGAACGAACACCAGCATGACAGCGTTGGCCACTCCTTAGAGCAGTGTCCCCAGGACGTAACCACCTCTCACTAGGCTCTGCCTCTTAAAGGTCCCATCACCAAATAGCAGCACATAGGGAAAAGGCTTTCAACACACTAACCCTTGGGGGACACAGCACATTCAAACTCTAACACTGGGATGTCTCTCTGCAGCAATCAGATCTTAGAATAAATCTAAAGGCATTTGAGTAGAAGCCAAGAGGAGAAAAGCAGGGGCTTTTCTGATCAGATAAATTCTGCTCAACTTTGGAAAGACAAGAAGATGGGATTTCTAAGTTACAGTCACCGTTTTCTCTGAAAAGCAGGTATGTTTATACATATAAATCATATGCCTCAGGACATGGACCCAATGGGCCTTCTGGGCAATGAGAAAGGAGATGTTGAGAAGTTAGAAGAATGCAAAGGAATGTAGCTGAAGTTTTCCTCTGTCCTGCCTGGTCCGCAGTCAGGACAAATATCTCTCACCCACCTGTCCTGCAACCACTCGGACTCAAGTAAACACACAGAGTCTTATATTATTTACAGACTGTATGGCCATTAGCTCAAGCTTATTACTGACTAGCTCTTACACTTAACACATAATTCTTATTTATGTTTAGCCACGTGGCTTGGTACCTTTTCTCAGTTCTGCCTTCACATCTTGCTTCCTCTGTGTCTGGCTGATGACTCATGACTCAGCCTTCCTCTTCCCAGAATTCTCCTTGTCTGCTTATCCCACCTATACTTCCTGCCTGACTACTGGCCAATCAGCATTTTATTTATCAACCAATCAGAGCAACACATTCACAGCATACAGAGCAACGTCACCCATCAAAGGAACTGGGATAGTCAATGCAAAACTCCTTCAGCCTTTTAAAGCTATCAGGAATCCACTGCCTTCTTGGTATTAACTGCTGATATTTGTCTCAAATAAGATATGTCACTGTCACCAGTACAAGTGCACCCTGAGAGGTGGGAACAGGAACAGCTGTGTCTTAGAATCCTGAGCCTGCCACGGGTACATTCCCTGGGATTCCTTGTTCTAGGAGTTCTGTGCTGAGGAGCTGAGAACAGAAGGGAAAAACACATCCTTAATTCAAGAAGGTGTTCCATTTGGGCTGTTGTGTTTAAGGTAAAAGTTTCTTAAGAACATGTAGCTGAAATTAAAATGGCACAGTATTCCTCAACCTTTTTTTGCACATGCCCAGTGACATTGTAAACCTTCCCATTTAGTACATTTTGTTTTTCCTACAATAATTTATAATTTTCCAAAGGATTTACGGTTTTTGTTGCTTATTTATTTTTTTGTTTTTGCATCCCAACCAACATTTCACCTCCCTCCTCTCCTCCCAGTCCCCTGCCCACCCCCATCCCATACATTCTTCCTCCTCTGTTTATCTTCAGAAAAGGGCAAGCCTCCTATGGATATCAGTCAGCCATGGTAAATCAAGTTGCAGTGAGACTAGGCACCTCCTTTCCTATTAAGGCTGGATGAGACAATCCAGCTGAAGAAAAGGGTCCCCCAAGCAGGCAACAGAGTCAGAGACAGCCCCTGCTCCCACAGTTAGGAGTCCCACAAGAAGACCAAGTTACACAATTATGACATATATGCAGACAGCTTAAGTCAGTTCCATGCAGGCTCCCTGGTTGTTGGTTCAGTCCTTATGAGCCCTATGAGCCCAGGTTAGTTGGTTCTGTGGGTTTTTCTGTGGTGCCTGTGATCCCACTGGCTCCTACAATCCTTCCTGCCCCTCTTCCCCAGGATTCCCTGAGCTCTACCTAATATTTGACTCTGGGAATCTTTGCTTCTGTTCAAAGGATATACTTTATGGAACATTTTTTCCCTTTTTTGTGCTATTGGAATCTGAACCCAGGGTCTCTCACACCCTAGGCTCAACCACAGAGCTGTGTTTCCAAGTCAGCTTGGTGGAAATTCATTACTTCCAAATTTTTGTGTGAGGCAAGACATGAAACTGTTTGCTAAAGAAAGCTTCCTACCATTTCATTTACTACACAATGGCAGGCAGTTTCAGTTTTTTCTTTTTAGATTATGTGTGTGTGTGTGGGGGGGGGGGGGTGCTCACAGAGGCCAGAAGAGAGCATCTGATCCCCTGAAGCTGGAGTTACAGGTAGTTTGTGAGCCACCTAAAGTGGGCTCTGGGAACTAAACTCAGGCCCTTTGCAAGGGGTATGTTTAACTGTTACACTGTCCCTCAGGGCCTGCGGCCTCAGCTTTCTAAAATGAAAGGGGCCCAGAAATAAATAGAATCTCTTCAAATGAAACCTTTTTTCTTGCCTTGGCCAGAAAACCTCCAAATGGGAAGTGAGCCCTCTCTTTGCTCCACTCAGAGCAAGCTCACACTCACTTCACCCCCACTTCTAATAAAATCATTGTTCTGATTTCCCGACTCACAGAAAGCAAAGGAAAGATACTACGCCACAGTCCTCAGGTTTTGTGTTAGTAAAATTTGCCATGCAATAGTTTTAGGTGCATAAGTTAAAAAAAAAAAAGATTTCAGAGTGTCAAGATGCAATAGTAACTGTTGAGACCACCCAGGCCACTTCACTGTACTGTGGCATGCCTTGGTTCTATAGAAGAGCCTACACTATGCCCTGGGCATCCTGAGCCACATGGCCCAGGAATACAGTGTAGATATAATTCTGAATGCTTTTATTAAATAAGAAACACAGAGCCAAATGCAGAGTTAAAAGCCCAAGAGGTCAGAGTAGTAAGTAGCCAAGAGCTGAGACTAAAACCGCCTTATCACCCGCTGCCGCTGCCATCCTTCCCCTGAGAAAGAGACCTACTTCCTGTGTGTCTGTCTTTTTATTGGCTTTCTGTTCTGCCTTCTATTGGTTGTAAACTCAACCACATGACCTCTTCGTCACTGTCTATCTATACAGACCTCCAGGTCTCTATGGTTGGTATTGAGATTAAAGGTATGTGTCTCCAAGCTGACTATGTCCTTGAACACACAGACTCTGCCTGTCATGTGATGGGATTAAAGGTATGTACCAGCACTGCCCAGCTTCTGCTATGGCTTGCTATTAGCTCTGACCCCCAGGCAACTTCATTTATTAACATACAAATCACATTTCAGCACAAATAAAATATCACCATTATACAGTGGTTACTCATTTTACACCAAGAAGAGGAAACTGTCCCATTCTCCAGAGACGTGACCATCTCTCTCCCAGCAAGCTTACCAGTTACTCTTCTCTTGCTGTAATACAATATCTGAGAAGCAAGCGTTCTGGTTTATGGTTTGAGGGGGACACACAAACCATCATGGTGGAGAAGTAGTGTCAGAGATCATGGTGACAGAAATGTGCCAGCGGGTCTCCTCACATCTTAACAGATCAGTAAGCAGAGAAGACAAGAAGTAGGGCTGGGCTATAGAACCCCAAAGCCACTAGTGACCCACTCTTCAGTGAAGCTCCACTCCCTGGAGTTTCTTCCGGAACAGCACCACCAGCAGGGGAGAAGTGCTCAACCACTAACGCTGGGGGGACATTTCCGGTTCAGACAACAGCGTCATGTTGTATCCACAGTAAGCCCAGGAGCAGGACTCTCTCAGACTGATGTCGTTGCATCCGTAGGAATTCTGACCAGACTGGATTTCCTCCATTGATAGACCGTTCTTGGTCAACTGTGTGGTTTATGGATCCATATTATCTGCTGGCTCAAGAACACGCAGAACAGGGCTGGAGTGATGACTCAGTGGTTAAGAGCACTTACTGCTTTTGAGAGGATCCAGGTTTGGTTCCCAGAGCCCACAGGGCAAATCACAACCACCTGTAACTTCAGTTCCAGGAGATCCAACACTTATTCTGGCCTCTGCAGTGTCCTGTGTGCATACACGTGCATACACACACACACACACACACACACACACACACACACACATTCATGCACACATAAGATAAAAGAAGTAATTCATGATTTTAAAAAGAATTTACAGAACAGCAGTCAGTGTAGCTGATATCCTGACAGAAACAGCACAGAGACCCTACCACTACCCCCATCCCCATCCTCCTCACACACCCAGGACAACTACAGAGAAAACAGGCTGACCTGAGGACTAGATACTCTTCATGTTGTCTCAGTGACATGATTCCCACAGTGCGCTCTGTTTAAACAGATAGGATAACTAACCCGAGACTGGAGAGACGACTGAGAGGTTCAGAGTTCTCTCTGCTCTTCCCCAGGAGCCAAGTTTGGTTCCCGGCACTCGCCTCAGGGGGTTCACAACCACCTGCAATTCCAGCTCCAGGGGATCTGACACACTTCTAGACCTGCCAGCACACATGCCATACACTCACACTGACTCACAAAAGTAAAGTAAGTCTTCAAGATGGCAAGTGCTTGCTAGGTGCCATATCCATGGTGGGTATGTTCTAAGACCTGAGTGGGTACCCCACCTCACACGGTACAGAATTCTGCAAGCACTGTGCTTTCCACCCTTCACGGTGATGAAAAAGTCTGATTTCTAAACGAGGCCCGACAAGAGATGCAACAATACCCGGCGGCACAATAATCAGGCAGCACGTCACAGTTACAGCCATTTACAGCTTACCAATTGTTCCTTTCTGGAATTTCCCATCCCGTATCTTCAGGATGCTGTTGAGTGACTAACAGGTAGGAAAGCTTGCTTTCTATATGGTCCTTGTCACCTTCTAAACTGTTCCCTTGGGCTGAGCATCATGTTTTTTCAAGGTATAGAGACCTCGAAATGTCATTGAGACGCTATCACTAAACGTGTGTGAATAAATAAAATATCTAACCCTAGGTGAAGAGATCAGCTGAGATTGGGGCAGTTTCCCACAATTTTACTTCCATTAACTATAAATTATATGTGCATCTATACTATGGAAGTGTGAGTACAAGCCAGTTTTCCTGTGTATAACTCATGATTTCATCTCCATGTCTATAAGTCGTGGCTCAAAACCTGAGCACACCAGTCATTGTTTATCTAAGGCTTCCGAGAAGAGCTGGAGAACCTGGGGAGTCTAGCCTGCTGGTTGTGAGTGCTTGCCTTACTCTGACCCGCTCAGGGGCTGTCACTCAACCCTGGCCATAGGTTTCAGAGCAGAGCCCTTGCCTCTGACTCAAGTTGCACAACAAAAGCTCTCCTCTGAGGGCTCCTTACCAACTTGGTACCAGGCTTGTTGTATTGCAGATTGGGACATTGTGACCCTATGTGCTGGATCTGAGCCTGTTCCCACCCACTCTGCAGTGACCGAGTGAGATGTGAAGGGCCTCTGTGATTTGGGGCCCCTGCTGTGACTGGCAGCCCACCTGCTTTGCTGGTCCCCCATTTTGCACACGCTCTTGATCCTGTGTGTTTGATGACTAGGACCAGGCTGGCCAGGGGTGGGTGAAGCAGACCCCAGTGGCAGGGCCAGGTATGGATGCCGTGGGGACCCCTTGGGTGAGTTTGTGTGTGTGTTGGGGGGGTGTGAACAGGAGAAAGATGACTTTAGCAGCTGTTCTGTGGGAACCCCAGGCAGACAGAACACTCTGAAATTCTCTGAGGAAAACATGCAGGGATAGTAGGAGATGGAGACACTTAAGATTTCTTCCTTCCAAGTGATCTGCCCTTAAAGACACATCTCATTGTTGTCACTCCTGATGCAGAAAGCTGAGAAATCTGAGAGATCTGCAGGCACTGGCCAATGTCGGGAGCTGTTGCCCACACCATGGAAAGGGCAGGTCCCATGTGCTTATCCCCCACGGTCCATAATGCACAAGAACTTGTGCTGGTATTCCACACAGAGCCAAACTCACCTCCTGAGTTTCACATACGAGTTGAGGAGAAAGGCGTCATATTTGGGAGCAGAGAATAAAGAGCACACACAGAGAAGGACACAGAGTGCACAGAAAGGAAAAGACCCAATTCCATCTCCTATGTGCACCTGAACCAGGCTTGGGCCATTTTATTCCAGCAATGACAGAGTCATTGTTTCAGCACAGCCCTGGAATTGGTAACATTACAGGCAAACAGATGCAATCTCAGGTGTGAAAAGTTCAAAGTAATTTTGTGTCATTTGTGTGATGATATATTGTGTACCCTAATAAACGTTGCCTGAAGATCAGAGGACAGAGTAAACCACTAGATTAAACATAGAGGCCAGGCAGTGGTGGCACACACCTTTAATCCTAGCACTTAGGAGGCAGAGATCTGTCTGGATCTCTGTGAGTTCAAAGCTACCTTGGACTACGTGAGATTGACTCAGTCTAGGAGAGAAACAGAGCCAGGCAGTGATGGCACACACCTTTAATCCCAGCACTTGAGATCTCACACCTTTAATCTCAGTATGTGGGAAGTCACACACCTTCAATTCCAGCAATAGGAAGTAAGTAATATGGTGGATGGAGGAATGGTATATAAGGTGTGAGGAGACAGGAATTAGAGGCTTTTTCAGGCTGAGGAGTCCTAGAGGTAACAGGTGTCTGTGGCTTGTTCCTTTGTCTCTCTAATCTTTCAGCATTTAACCCAATATCTGGCTCCGGGCTTTTTATAAAAAGACCATTTAGCAATTCGTGTTACACATTTGTTACGTGTTGGGGTTTGAATGTTTTTAATACTCAGTTCCCCACTTGTGGTACTTTTACAGCTGTGAGTCCTTTATAATGGGGGTTAGGGGAGGAGTTGGTGGAAACAGGTCAACAGAGAAAGTTATTCTGTTCCTGTCTGCTGCCATGACAACAAGCTCCTCCCCCATCCCATGGTCCTACCACCAAGCACATAACTGCCACACCCTTCCTGCCATGATGGACTGGATCCTCTGAAAGCTTGAGTCAAAATAAACCCTTTCTGAAGATGCTTTTGACCCATATTGGGTCACAATAACAACAAAAGTGATAAACACACTAAGTTGGAGGCTGAGCCTCCCAGTCTCTTTGTTCATGGCTCTGTGTCCCCCTCTTGGGTCAGGCACGGAAGCTTGAGAAGGCAGAGACTAAGAAGCGTCCCTGTCAGGAGGCCCCACTCATGGCTCCTGTGGGTGTCAGGACTCGGTATCACAGGAGAGGGAGCTCCAGCGAGGGAGGGTGACAGGACCGTCTGCTGCCGGTGCTCAGGAAACATGTTCACAGCATTGGCAGCTGCTATTAACGCCAGTCCCGGGCATTTCCCCATGGGACCAGACGATGCCTCCGGCTGTGGAAGTAAAGGGTGGAGCAGGCTCACGAGGGATCACCTATGAATGGAAATTACTCACACACCAGTTAGCAATGCAAGGTCATGGTGCTGGTGACATTGTGGGAGTCAGCCAGAGGAGCATGAACTCGAAGGAAGGTTGGAAGCAAGGTTCTGTGGGGAAGCTGGTCCCTGAAGACTAAGCGTAAGGACATTTGAGGAGACCAGCTAAAGACCAAGTCTAGGAGCCCGCAGAGGGGACACCCGTGGCTCTGTCGTCCATGGCACGTTCTGAGTGTGGGGCTCAGGCAAGCTGCTCTCTACCTTTGTGTCCTCAGGGTCCAGATGCCTTGTGGGTGGAAGGATTATGTAAAACAATGGCTGTTACATTGTATACCTGACCAGTCACAGAAGGCAGACGCTGGGGTGGTTTCTCGAGGGTGTGGAGTTTATTAGGAGAGTTATTAATGACATGGACAGACAGATAGACAACAGCAATACGGGGCTCTGAAGAAAGTTCAGGCCACAACCAGAGACAGACAGCATGGCTGGGCCTCTGAAGAGGGGAAACTAGGCTCTTGTGGCAGAAGTGGGGTTTATACTTACTGAGGATGAGGGGAAGGTCCACAGTGCAAGCCAGACAGGAGTCTGGGAAGTGGGTACGGACCAGGATGTACAGCCACTAATAGTTCCTTAGATTAAACTTCCTCTGTAGGTGAGAAACCCTGGAACTTGAAGTCTGTTAGCTAGGGACTCACCGACACTGTCTCAGTCGGCACCTGGGTATCTGTGAGAAGGGAAGGACTCCTGCAAGGCAATTATGGCCTGAGAAGCCGCTGGAGTCTCACATTACAGTCTTAACAAACCTGACACTCCATGTCATTCTGTGTCATTCTATTGTATTCCCAGGTGGTTAGTCTTGGTTGCAGAGCCTAATTTGGTAGAACATTGGCTAATTACAGCCCCAACTGCAACTCTGGGTAGTTTCTCACAACAGCCTATAGGACACATTTTGCTTTTATCCTACCCTATTTAACTGGCCCACGTTATTTGTCAAATATATTCATTCCTGAGCTAGGGAGATAGCTCAGTTGATAAAGTATTAGCCACACAATCATGAGGACCTGAGTTCAAGCCCCAGTCTATGTTAAAGAAAGGTATGCTGGCACATTTGGTAACTCTAGTGCTGGGGAAGCTTAGCCAGATGGGGCTGAGCTTGCTGGCCTAGCCTGCTTGGCAAAGTCCTGGCCAGTGAGAGACCCTGTTTCAAAGAAAAAGGTGGTTGGTGGCTAAGGAAGGACACCTGAAGGTGTCCTCTGACCTCCGGATGCACATGTGCATGCATGCACGCGCACACACACACACACACACACACACACACACACATACACACACACCAACACAAGCATGCCACACTCAAGCACACACCCTCTTATAAGCATACATGGATGTACCGATTTCCAGAATTATCTATTTACCTCATGAACCCTTGAGACCATGTCCCCTACTGATGGTATTGCTGTGAACACAAATATCAGTAGTTACCCCTGTGGCCTGTAGAAGGACCCGGGCTCCATTTTTATAAGAGGAAACCTGATCAGAGTGAAGATCATTTTAAAAGCAGCTACCATGAGAGAGGTTTCTTTTTCCTATAGAAATTTAAAACAATGTTTTCTTGTGTCTTGTCAGTATTTAAATGCTGCAGTTCATGACCTCATCTGTTCAGACGATAACAAACCAGCTACAAAATGGGAATTTATTTTTTCTGGTGCTTGCTGCACAATAATGATAGTGTTCACAACAACAGTGCTCTACTGGGACTTGCAGGAGTCTCGAGGGGAGGCACACACACATATATGTGTATGTATATTAGTGGTGTGTGTGGTCTCTGTGTGTGTGGTATATGCATGTGTGTGTGTGAGTGTATGTGCATGTGATGTTTGTGTGTATGTGTATATTGGTGTGTGTGTGACATATGCATGTATGTGAAAGTATGCGTGCATATGATGTATGTGTCTATGTGTATATTGTAGTGTGTGTGTGTGAATGTGTGTGGGTATGTGGTGTATGTATATGTGCATATGGTGTATACAGAGATGAGGGCAGGCACACACTTAATGCACGTGCAAACTGAGCCCAGAGGTTGGCTTTGGGTGTCTTCCTCAATTGCTTTCCACTGTACTTTTGGAGACAGGGTCTTTCACCTAGGCTTGTTGCCAGCAAATTCTGTGGATCTTCCTGTGGCCACTTCCCAGTGCTGACGTTATAGATGTGTGCTCCCACACCCAGCTTTTACATGAGTGCTGAGGATCCAAACTCAGGTTCTCCTTGCTTGCACAGCTGGTGCTTTACCACTGAGCCATCTCTCCAGCCCTGAGAGTCTTCTGACCTATCAAGATGAAATCACATTCAAGAGTGCTGGAGTTGTGCATAATCCACACAGCCTACTGATTCTTTGATAATAGTCCCAGTTGCTCCATTAAATTTTCACACCATCCCTCAGCACTGTGTCCCTAAAATAACAGTATGAAAAGAAACCATGGGGAATACTACTCCCAATTATTTTATGTTGCTGCTGCTGTTGCTGAAGAACCCTCATGTCTCAGATTTTCTTCCTTGTCTTGCATCCCTGTGGGAGGGTAGTCCTAAGAGGGAGACCCATGCGTCTATGCATAGCTGAACTAAAGTCTGCATATGTTCCTTTCAACAGTTCTAAATCTGGTTCTGGGTGATGTCAGAGGGTCTATCTACCTCTTCAGGATTTTAGTTTATTCTTCCTCAGAATGGAAAGACACCACCCATCTCCACACTCAGGAAGGGCATTGTCTGTTAAAATCAGCAGAGCATCCATCAGACAGTCCTAAGGATTTGGAAGATAGGAAAATGGAATGATTTCTTTGGCACCCCCTAGGCCCTTGGAGTTCCAGGAGGGGCCTTTGCAGAGACTCGGGCCCCTTGTAAGAACAAGCAGAGGATGGCAAAGAAAATCAAGTGTGGGAGAGTCGAGGTGGTACAAATACAACAGGAACTGAGATATTTCAAGAAAGGTGTGAGCACAGAAAAATCAATATAACGTCAACTATTCAAGCATGCCAGTCCTTTCTTGCTAGGAAATCCCTCTCCATTTATATCTTAATATTCCTGCTCAATCATCTTAGTGGGGGATCCTGGCATCTTGAACTAAAGCAAGACTTAATGGCCAGGATAGAAGATAAAGACCTACTGTCCATCTCTCTCACCCTTGCTTCCCTCTGATCCACATAGGAAAGGGGGGACACTGAAGGTGATAGCTGCCTGCATAAACTTAGGGTCTCAAGTGTGAGCTCCTCCCCTGGGTGAGCCCCTGTGTTAGTTCCTTGTCTCGGAGCTATGATAAAATACCTATCAAAAGCCACTCAAGGAAGGGTTTGTTTGGCTCAAGTGCATGGTCCCGAAGGCATGGCAGCAGAAGCACAGTGTATCTGCAGTCAGGAAGCAGAGATGAACTCTGGTACTTAGCTCACTTTCTCCTTTTTATTCAGCTCAGTACCCTGGGCCATGGCATAATGCCACCCACAGTTAGGGTGGGTTTTCCTACCTCAATTAACTCCCTCACAGGCATGCTCAGAGGCTTGTCTGTTAGGTGAGACTAGATCCTGTCTGGGTGACAGTCCGTATGAACCATCACAGTGTCTTACAGGTGCACAAGAACTGGGAACCTGGAGCCGCTGAACCAAGTGCTGTGACCAGTGGTCTACTCTCTGATCCAGACACTGCAAGTTTCCTTCCTAAACGAATATACAAATGTAGCTAATGGAGCTTCACAGAGAGGCTCTTCCACCAAGCAGGCCTTAGTTTAGACAGTTACATACATGCTTCATTTTCTTTCAACTTTTGACTGGCTAAAGGTTCTCACCGATCATGTACTGTCCCATGCAGAGCTCATGACAGTGGTCTTTCCTTGCTCTTCTCTCTAGACTTGACTCACCCCTCTTCATTCATCTACACAACAGATCTTTTCCTCAGTGGGTCCTATTACTGACACTGTGTATCCTTCCTGAGGGACCTGGGGTCCTTAGAGGCTGCCTAGAGTTGGGCATCTCACCGGTGTCATAACCTATGACTTTTTGTTCCTCTAAGGTATCTAGGGGAATTAGCACGCTGATGAAGTAAGAAGGGCACACTCTGTAAATTGTTCATGTGCATTGTAGCAAGCTTTCTTGTCAGGCTGTCTTAGGGCCACCAGCCCGCAGATAATGACTTGAAGACTTACTACTAATTATGGAAGTTTGGCCTTTAGCCTAGGCTTGTCCCCAGTTAGCTCTAATAACTCAAATTAACCTGTTTCTATTAATCTACATGCTGCCACATGGCTCGGTTATCTCTGCTCTGTACCATATGTCCTACTTCTTCAGAGTCTCATGGGTGTCTCTCTCATAATCCATGTGCCTAGATTCATCTCCAGTTCCTCTCTCTCCCTGGAAATCCCGCCTATCTTTCCTGCCTAGCTATTGGCCATTCATCTCTTTATTACACCAACCTCAGTGACACATCTTCACACAGTATAAACAAGTATTCCGTAACAGTGCTTCATAATGATGGAGGCCCAGGTGCCATGCCCTACACCACTGAGCACACAGCAAGATATGTCATTGCTGATGAGTGTGCACGGTTGTGTGAACAGAGCTGAGAGCATGCTCACCTATCTAAAGTTAAATTCCTACTTTCCATGCAAGTCTATGGACCTGAGTTTGAATTCTCAAAACATACAAAGTTTTTTGTTTGTTTTTTTGTTTGTTTGCATTTTTAAGTAAGATGAAGTGTCATGAACCTGTATTCTGAATGTTGGGGAGATAGAGACTGGAGGATCTCAGAGGCTCTCTGGTCCATCTACCTAGCAGAATCAGTGAGAAATCCTGTCTCAAAAAATTAAGCGGAGAGTGACAGAAAAAGACACCTGATATTGATTTCTGGTCTCCATGTGCACCTATACACACAAATTCTCTCTCTTTCTCTGTCTCTGTCTCTGTCTCTGTCTCTGTCTCTGTCTCTCTCTCTCTCTCTCTCTCTCTCTCTCTCTCACACACACACACACACACACACACTTTGTAAACTGCTCCTCAGCTTCCATTCACCTTCTTCTTCATTCCCTGCCATCACTGGCACCGGCTTGATGCCCATTTGTTCTGCCCGCCATTAGCTGGTGTTCTGACAGCCTAGCTCTGTCCCTGCGCCAGCCTGCACCACAGTAGCTGCTTTGTGGCAGCTGCAGCCCTGTCCCCGCTGTGTCCAATTTTCTTGTCCTCCCTCCTTTCTGCCTCCCCACCTGCTATGCCGCAACATGACATTTATTTCTAGATCCTTCTGTTGTCCATGCAAAGATGTCATGTTAAATGACGCTAAACAAACCCAATTTCCTCCCAGCCCCTTCCTGTACAGGCTTAGTCACATCCCTCCTGAGATTTCTTGTTTTAATCTGGATGGATTTTTGCATTTGCCGTTGAATGAGTCTGTCAGTACACTGGACAGGAGCCATGTCTAAGTGTGCCTGAAAAAGTTCTTGTATGAAATTAATTTTATTTCTTGATGAAATTAAGCTCAGTATACATATAAGATAGGAAGGTGTTTGGAAAGCAAACTTTTCTTATTATTAGGCCCATGGTAAATGAAATACTGGAGATGAAGATAGGAAATGAGTGTTTATTTTACCAAAAATATGTGTTTCCATGAGACAGCAGACATTATTCCAGATACATGAAATATACCAGCGAACACAAAGACAGAAGTTATTGCTTGCCCTTACACAGCTTTAGTATTTGGTTATCTTAGTTTATTTTACTCTGATATGGTCTTATGTAGCCCTGGGCTGGCCTTGCACCTGCTATGAAACAGAGGATGGCCCTAAACTTCTGACCTTCCTTCCTCCACTTCCTGAGGGCTGGGATTGCAGGCATGTACCACCTTGTCTGGTTTATGTGGTGCTGGGATCGTATCTAGGGCTTTGTGTATGCTAGGCAAGTACTCTAGTAGTTGGGTGGCATCCCAAGCCCAACAGCTTGATTTAAAAGGCTCTAAGTGGAGCTATAGATATGGATCAACAGTTAAGAGCATTGGCTGCTCTTCCAGACAACCAAGGTTCAATTCCCAGCACCTACACTATCTGTAACTCTGGTTCCAGGGAGTCTAACACCCACTTCTGGTCTTCCTGGACACAAGGCATGCATGTGACAAAGACATACATGCAGGCAAAGTGTTCATACTCATGAAATAAAAATAAATCAACCTTTTTTTAAAAAGGCTATTACTCTCCATGCCTGGCCCAGTTCAGATATTTTATAAATCTTATTTCACCCTCTCATGTCCCGCACAAGGCAGGTACATTCCCATGTGGAACTTGGGATATTCTTTTGCCTGTTTGAGTCCTCTTTCTCTCATTTGTGACAGCTGTCTGTCTCTTAGCTGTCAGGGGAGAGCACTGATAACCGGCCGGTGCCTTCTCTCTGCCTGGCATTTTTACTAGGTGATTTGTAAGCTTATCTTCACAGACAGGCCTGTGAAATGAATTGCTTGGTCTCAATTTTCAGATGAAAAAGCAAATTGTCAGACTAGCAGAGCAAGTTGGTGAAAGTCAAATGCCTCTAAGTAGCAAAGTAGAATAATGAAAGTCACATGACCACCTAATGGCAGAGCATGTTACTGGAGTTGTTAGGGTCATAGCCTGGGAACGCGCAGTCCCAACAAGCTAGACTCTGTATCTATTCCCAAAGGGGCAATTAAAGAGACAAGGAACTGAAGAGCAGAGAAAGAAGATTCTGCGTTGTGGCTACACCAAGTAGAGAAACAAACAAAGTGATCCGGTGAACCCCCCCCCTCCCCAGTCCACCTTCAGGGTCTTGACATGAGGTTTTTCTTATTTTTTTTGTTCTTCTTCTTCTTCTTCTTCCTTTTTCTCTTTCTCTTCTTCTTTTCCTCAAAAACAAGATTTCTCTGTGTAGCTCTGGCTGTCCTGGAACTTGCTCTGTAGACCAGGTTGGCTTCAAATGCAAAGATCTGCACCTGCTTCTGACTCCACAGTGCTGGGATTAAAGGTGTGCACCACCATGCCCAACCCTGAATTTTATGTTTAAATAGAGGGCAAGAGGTATGAATCAAGCAGTCCAGATCAAGGTGTGGTCCTGCCCATCACCAGCCCATCATTTTCCCAGTTCCAGTCTGTCTCATGGGTTGCCAGTTGTTAGAATTGTGTGACATCTCAGTCCCACTTCTAGCTAGCACCAGGCCTTTTCCTTCTCCCAGCTTAAGATTCCTGAGGAATTCCAATTTTTTGGAGGCCCTCTTTAGGTAGTCTGATGCCTAAAGGAGAGCACAAGTGTCTCTTTAGAATGTTCTTTCTACTAGCTGGACAGCAACAGGCTCAGGAATGATTTCAGACAAGAATCATCGTTCCCTTTTGTGTTTTCCTTGTAAAAACCTTATTCGACAGTACTGAGAGACATTCGCACTAAAGGAAATGAAGTCCTTGCCACTTCTCTATCAAATCTAGAGATCTAGTAGATTCCACATGGTTTAGAGAGGGTGCAGTAAATGATGAGTTGATGCAGGAAGTAGGGAGACTTGTCCTCAGCTCTGGAACGAATGTGTGCTGGTTTGCAGAGCCTCTGGAGCAAATCAAAGCCGATGGCCAAGACATGACTATCGATTGAACTTCTGGACGTGAGTGTGGATGTCAGTCATGAGATGGAGAGGATCTGCAGTCATGTGTGTTGGGGCCCGGGAGCAGATGCAGCTATTCTGGATGGGACTGTAGTAGAGTCATGAGACAAGGGCAGACCAGAGACACCAACACTGAAGGAGATGGTCCCCAAACTCCACTCTGGAACAACTTGTTTTATCAGTTGCTTTTTTGCTTGTTGTGACAAATATCTGACTGAAATCACCTAAGAAAGGAAGGGTTTGTTTTGGCTCACCATTCTGAGGAGTTACAGAACATTATGGAAGAAAGCACGATGGTGAGAGCATAAGGTGGCTGATCACATCACATCTGAGGTCAAGAAACAAAGGAAGAAGGATGTAGGTTGTGAGTTGTTGGCCCCTGGAATGGTGTCACCCACATTTAGGATGAGTCTTCCTGCCTCAATCAACTCAATGTAGAAACTGCCTCACAGGCATGCCTAGAGGTTTGTTCCATGGGAAATTCTAGGTGCCCAACAATTTGTCACTCAAGATCAACCATCTCAGTTGCCTAGGACAATTCACCCCAATGTTTTCAGCTCATGACAATATGAATAAGACCCTGTTGGTGCGACACCTGTGATGAGTGGGTGAGGCTATTCATGCAGGAAGACAGCCAGGACCTGTGACTCACTTTGTTACTAGACACTAGAAGTCCAAGGGCCAGTGTTCCTCATGTAATCCTTCATGGTCAGCTCATTGGGATGTTCTGATCTAAACCCAATGTTAGGACCCAGATCCCAAGCCTTTCTCTCTAGAGATTCCTGTTTAGCAGACCCAGAAAGCCAGTTGTGTGATATGTGGCCATGATACCAAAACAGGAGAATTGAGGGTCTTCCATTAAGAAACTCAATTTAGAAAGCTGAAAACAGAATTAAAATAAAAAAAAAAGTAATCCCAGGCTGAGGAGATAGCTAGGTTGTAAAATGCTTGCCTTGCAAGCATAAGGGTTTCAGTTCATTTCCCCAGGATCCAAGTTTAAAAAACAAAAACAAAAACAACAAAAAACTTGGAGTGGCAGTGTATCCGTGCAATCCTAGCACTGGGGAGGAAAAGGCAGCAGAATCTTTAGAGCTCATTGGCCAGCCGGCCCAGCATGTTGGATGAGCTCCAGGCTAGTTGGAGACCCTGTCTGGGGAAAAAAAAAAGATGGAAATCACATAAGGAATGACAACCAAGGCTGTCTTCTGGCTTGTATATGCTCAGGCGAACTCACACACACATGACTTTGCACATGCCTAGGCCCACTCAAAAGTTTAAAAGAGTCCTTAGTAAGCAAACATTGTGACCGTAGAGCTAGTTGGCACAGAGCCCCATGGATCCAAGTGACTTTAAAACATACTATTCTTGTGGTTCTTTCCTAGTGAGATACAGTTTGCAGAAAGGAGGGAATGTTTGCAATAGGAAAACACTGATACGTGTGCAGTGTCACAAAGGTGTGGGTGCCAATGGTGCTGTTTTTATGAGACTCACATGGGTTTGGGGGACTCACCAAGGGGTCACTGCAACGTGGTCAAAACGAGACTTCTGCAAATGCCTGCCGGAAGGTATAGATTCAAGATGGATGTGGCTGATGAATGTCCTCAGCACTGGGAGCGTTGGATCTAAATTCATCTGCCTTCCCTGTTTTCATAGTTCTCTGGAGAACAGCCTGGTCCTCAGCATGGGGCAGGAAATTGTGGTCCTGGAACACTTTGTCAGATTCTAAGTCAAGGAGACTGTCCAAGACTCCTGGAGTTATGTCAGAATGACCCTCCTGCCAATGTGAAGACATAGTCACAAGCCAGAGCAGACTGATGAGTCCATTAATCCAGACAAACTTGGGGACTAATAAATGCCGGCCATGCTTAGTCCTGAGCTCTTAAAATTATTGACAATTTTTGAAGCTCATTTTCAATCTTCAGAAAATAGTAGAAAACTGTTCTACTATTTGAATTCTGAGAAAAAAGAAAAGAATAAAAATAACTATCCTTTTTTCTTTTTTATAAAAAGTTTTATTTTATTTTTAGTTATGTGTGTATGTGTGTGTGTGTGTGTGTGTGTGTGTGCACACGCGCACATGAATGTAGTTAGCTATAGAGGTCAGATAGGGATGTCAGATCCCCTGGAGCTGGAGTTACAGGTGATTATGAACCTCTCAGCATGGGCACTGGAACCTGAACTGAGGACCTCTGCAAGAACATGAAGCTCTCATAACCCCTAAGCCATCCCTCCAGCACCTACCCTACTTTTTCCTATGTAGTCATATGACTAAACCCATTCTGAAAGAAATTTCTTAATTGAAAATAATTATAAAAATCATAGGTGACAAGAGTCATCCACTGAATTCAGTGGCTGTCTGTCTGTTATCGTCACCAGGGCAGAGCAGAGTAGACATGCTCCCCTGGAGAATTCAGATGCCACTGTTATCTGAACAACTCTCTGGAGATGGAGCCAATCACTTCCAGGAGACCAAAAAAGACTAATGAGACCCCAGTGATTCCCTCACCAGCCTGTAGGTCTCATGATGGTTTTGGGGAAATTCAGGATAAATACAAGGAAGAATGGAAATACTATAATAAGAACTGAACGGATGGAGGGGCACATGGTGACTCTCAGGCTCTGGTCCTTATTAGATTTTAATTCCACTTGCCAAAGAGAACTACCACAGAGGAAACTGTGAGAACAGCCTGTTTTAGGGAATTGTAGCAGTTGTACTTGGTGATGTGAGATGAGACCGTGTTAGGTCTCACTTTGAAAGAGTCCCACACATATTTTATAAGCATTTATGAAACTAAACACTTCCAGACCAAGTGGAAGGATGTCTGAGAAGTGTTTCAGAACAATTCAGGCACTGGGGAACAAACAAATGAGATAGAGATTAACAATATGGTGGTCTACAGGGTCACCGTCTCCCCACACGGGGTCGCGCGGTTATTCATTTATATAACGTATGGAACCTTTCTTGAGTGGGCAGAACAAACCTGGATTCATTAAGAAAAGTGAGGAAGAACTCTGGAGAGTGGGAGGGGTTTCCAGGGAGGAATTGTTACCTCCTTGTCCGACCTCAGTAGGGTTTCATGGGTCCTATGGAGAGAACAAGGTGGAGACTGGAGTAATCTTTATTGGAATTGGTTGTTTTTGATCACATCATGGGTCAAGCCAGCAAAGAGTTCACATACCCTATACGTGCTCCCTTGAACCAACATGGACCGGTGAGAGGAAGGGTTACTCTTCCGTTCACGAGAGGGGTAACTTGTGCTATGAAAACAGCCCATGACCCACTGTGGGTTCAGCCTAAGGGAGCTAACTCCTGTCTCAATTATACTGTTCTCTTTACTTTTAAATGTACTTGAAAATGTTAAAAATAAAACTCGGGAGGCAGAGGCAGGTGGATCTCTGTGAGTTCGAGGCCAGCCTGGGCTACCAAGTGAGCTCCAGGAAAGGCACAAAGCTACACGGAGAAACCCTGTCTCGAAAAAACCAAAAAATAAAAAATAAAAATAAAAATAAAAATAAAAAGCAAAGGCACTTAAAACAACAACAACTAAAACAAAACAAAACAAAAACAAAACCCAAAAAAACAACCCTAAGAGTGAGCTGGGAAAAGGAGAAGGATAATTCTTGAGAGATAATTCTTGAGTGTCCATGAAAGGTCATGGTATCCCACAGGCCAAGGAAATAGGGTCCCAAGAGGACAGAAAAGGCTGGAGGCAATGCCACCAAGAAGCCAGGGCAGAGTGCAGTTGAGAAGTGCAGAGCTGGGAGGTAGAGGGCTGGCTGAGCTGGGAAGGAGGGAACTTGGAAAGCCATCTGCCTGTGATCAGACAGGTCTTGCTGGATCAATGGGTCCAGGTGTGTGTGTGTGTGTGTGTGTGTGTGTGTGTGTGTGTGTGTACACGCGCACATACAAAATGCACATGTATATATGTATATGCATGCTTGTGGAGGCCAGATGTCATACTCAGAAGGTACCCACCTTTTTTTTGAGACAGGGTCTCTCCTGACCCAGAGTTTGCCAAATAGCCAAAGATGACTAGCCAGTAAGCCCCAGGAATTCAACTGTCTCTTCCACCATATTCATGAACTACAAACACACTGCCGTGCTCAGCATTTCTCAGATGGGGTCTGTGGCTTGAACTCGGGTCCTCATGCTTGTGTGGCAAGCACGTTACTGACTGAGCCATCTCCCCAGCCCTTGACTGTTTTGAAAATGAAAGATTCTTGAATGTGGCAAATGCTTAAGAAGGACTCCCACAGAGGGAAAGATGTTATAATGCATGGAACATTTAGAAAACACAGATTTTGACTGATTGGCATTTTTGAAGAGCTGAGAGATGGGGAGGATGGAAGTACTGAAGAGGGCTCTTCAAAGCACCGTGCTCCCAAATGAGTGCTCATCAGAATCACCAGGAAGCTTAGGAAAATGAAATCTCTCCTTGTCTCCAGCCCTTGAAGATTCTAGTCACAAAAAAATGGAGATTTTAATATAATATAGAAAGTTACAGTATTTAAAATCCTCCAGTGAACTCTGCTACAAACATATTCACAGAAAGCACTTCCAGGCTTTTCAAAAGGTAAATCTGTAAGTGTGTCCTTGGGGTGGAAGAAATATTTCTCTGGCTTGAAAACCTGCAACAAAATAGCAAGTCCAATTAACCTTCTATAATCACTCAAGAGGCTGGAGAGATAGCTAGGCAGTTCACAGCACTTCTGCTTTTCAGATAACCCAAGATTATTTCCAAACAACCACTGGGCAGCTCACAGCTGCAGGCAGCTCCAGCTCCAGGGGATCTGACGCCCTCTTCTAGCTTCTGTGGTCACCTGGGTTTGCATGTACATATGCCACCCTCCATCTCCATAATTGAAACACAAACCTTTAAAAACAAACAAAGGAACAAGCCAAACAAACATTCAAAGACCACGACTGATATGTCTCTAAACACAGAAACAGATTTCATTACCAGGGGCAACAGTGACCTTGAGAAAACCTTGAGCAACAAACCTTGTTGTTTATGTGATCAGAACATGGGCTGGTCTTATCCCCTGTGGACTGTAGACTCACAGATAAAGCCTGGGCTAAAGAAAGATGGCAGGGAAGTCTCAGGCTGCCATGGCAGAGGCCTGGCTCTGCATGCAGCTTGGCTACCGGTGCAGATATCTGGTCAATCCCATTGTGGGCAACAGTTATATCTATCTAGACTTCCTTTGGGGAAGGCTGTGGCATTAGGATGGTAACATTTAGGCAGCAGCAACTGGTATAAATATACCATATGGGGCACAGTTACTGTATTAGCCAACAGCCTCAATGAGAAACTTAACATCCTCTATAATTTTATTGGGTTGTGAGTCTTGGAGGATAAGGCTTTGGACAGGGTGTTGATTCCATCTACTATCAAAGGAAAAATATAATGGAAACACATCTCCTATCACTGGAGCAGTTTACTGATTAAGGTGACTTAATACATATATAATCAAAATATGTATCAATTGGCAACACCAGCCTTGCTGTTTCTACCACTGACAATTTCAAGGATTCTGTTTTCCCCATAGATAAGTGTCTTTATTTTTTTTTTCATGTTGCTGGGATAAAATATCCTGACAAAAGCAACTTATGGGGGAAAGAGTGAATTTCAGTTCATAGGTCCAGGTCATAGTCTATCACAGTGGGGAAAGACACTGAGGATGTGCATGAAAGGACTAGTCACGTGGCATTCAGGATCAGAACAAAGCAATGGTTGCATGTGTATTTGCACTCAGCTCACTTTCTCCATGTTCATGTCCTCTGCCTAGGGAATGGTGCTACCCACAGTGGGTGAGGCTTCTCGCCTCATTTAATATAATCAAGACAATCCTCCACCATCGTTGCCTAGATCAGGTCAGCTTGATCTAGATAGTCCCTCACTGAGGACTCCCTTCCCAGGTTGACTGTAGACTGTGTCAAGCTGACAATTATAGCTAGCCATCACAACGAGCAACAAACAGCAGAAACCTCAGTGTACAATGAGTCTTTTAATTAATGGTCTCTTTTCTGTGTTGTGGCAGGGGAGGGTGAATTTGAGACAGGATCTTACTGCGCAAACCCAAGATAGCCCTGAACTCTGTGTATCCCAGGCTGGCCCGGAGTGCTGGGTTACCAGTATATGCCTCGTTGTCTGAATTTAACTTATCTTCTCTTAATTGGTACATAATTATATAAGTATGTCGGACATTGACATCTTGCCCACTCTGAAGCTATCTAGGCTGTCTCAGTAGACTATTGTTATCTCACTTCTTTAAACTCCAAACACAGGATTTATCCTCTGACCTCTTGGATCCTCGCATCCTTTTCTCTTTCATCCACTGGCTACAAACATTAGACTCATTTGAGTGGCCCAGAAAACCCAAGCTTGCTCTTCTTTTCTTTCGTTAAACACCCAGGCTTCTGAACTATTAATTACATGGTGTTAAAGCCTGCATCCTAACACGTTTTAACAGCACTCTAATCAAAAGGTGCTTCATAATGATGGCAATTTACAAAAGTAATTGCAGTGTTATGCTAGAGGGTCCACAGTGCTGTCCTAAAACCAGAAAAACCAAAAGCAAATGACAGTGTCTTCTTGCCCTCCCATGCCCTTCCTATGGCCACTCATTCTCAGCCTTCATTCACTGTTGCATTAACTTTTCTTGGGAGATGCAACCAAATGTGTATTTGCCATAGATTTGGCACCAAGGACAGACCAAAGCAGCAATTCTGTGCAAATTTATCTGTCTCTTTTACAGCATGGATGAGGGTGACTTACAGGAGAAAGTGTCTAGACCCACGAAATGGGATCATCCATTGTACAGGCTGAAAGATCTTAGATGTCGGGCTCAAGAGAAACACTGAGAAGGGTTATTGAGGTTAAGGGGTCTATTTAGAAGACTGATTAGGGCCACAGGCAGACAGACAGACAGACAGCAGCATGACTGGGGCTCTGAGGAGAGTTCAGGCCTAAAGCCACAGATAAATAGCATGGAGGGGGTTCTGAAGAGGAATCAGACCCACATGGTAGAGTTGGGTGTAGCATGAATCTTAAAAGTTCTTATTAATAAAACAAACCCGGGCCAGGTATTGGGGTGAACACTGGAAGGTCAGAGAGACAGAACAAACCACAACTACCCTCACCTGGCCAACTTCTCAGCTGATCTTGTTTCCTCAGACTGGATGCCCCGAGCCCTCATCCAGAATGGGTCTCAGCTGAATTGCTGCTCAAAAGCCTGAATGCTTAACCAGACCAAATGTTTCTAGTTTCTGGTCCTCACGCCTTATATACCTTTCTGCTTTCTACCACCACTCCCTGGGATTAAAGGCGTGCTTTCTGGGATTAAAGGCGTGGGTCACCACGCCTGGCTGTTTCCCATGTGGCCTTGAACTCACAGAGATCCAGAAGGATTTCTGTCTCTGGAATGCTAGGATTAAAGGCGTGTGCTACTACTGCCTAACCTCTGTTTAATATTGTGGCTGTTCTGTCTCTGACCCCCAGATAAGTTTATTAAGGTACACAATATTTTGGAACACAATACCACCACATTTTCTCTCTTTTTGTCTAAAATTAAAAAAGCTTATGACTAATATAAGAAAAATTAGTAAGTATATACATGTAGTCAAGATTACATTAACAATGTCTAGTCCATTAACATTTGACAGATCCAGACAAAAAACTCCATTATATATATTAACAATGTCCAGTCCAGTAACATTTGACAAATTCAGACAAAAAATTTTTCATTACTTATCCTATTTAAAACAAGTAGCTCCTTTTTAAAAGTAGATTCCATAATGTCCCTTTTTATCTTATCATATCCATATTCTCTCTTTTTTCTTTTCATAATACATTCGGTAGTCTACCTTTTGTCATTTTTATATCTTCCCCCTTTTCTTCAGTGTAGATTCAGTGATCTACCTATTTATCCTATTATTTCTTTATCTTTTTTTCTCAGAGTAGATTCAATGATCTATCTCATATCTATTTTCTCTTTTTCTTTTTACTTTCTAGGGGTGAAGACATCTTTAGGGAATCTTGAAAAGAAAATTTTTGGGTTAATTGTCAAGTCCTGTATCATTTGTCTAGTCTCTGCATAATAGGAAAGTTCAGGGCTTGTCACAAGTCCTTGTTTGAGTAGTCTGTCAAGCTGGATCATCTCAGCTAGTCATCTCGAAATTGTCCTAAACAGTTTGTATTCTAAAGTCCATCTTTCCATGGTGTTAATCAGCTTAATGGCTTTACCATAGTCCTTGTGGAATCATCATTGTGGGATTCCGTCACCTTTTTGGAGATTTCAAAGTCCCTGTTAGGCATGGTCATGGTTCACTGCAGACTCTTTTTGTGTGTGTGTGTGTGTGTGTGTGTGTGTGTGTGTGTGTGCCTCCTCTGTGGTTTGGAGTAATCTGATAAATGTTTGTCTCTTGAAACCATGAACGTTCTTCCCTAGAAGAGAAAATCTTCACAGCAATTTCTCCCCACCATTTGTCTTGCCAAACTTTTCTAAACTGACCTTTGTCGATGCTTTCTTGTAACACGATGGTCCTGGCAATTCTTCTCTGAACAAGCAGCGGTAAACCCTTTGTCCCAGGTAGCAGCATCACCACAGTCACCAACATGATGAGAAGAAGTCGGCAACTCAGAGCAGCAGCCGCTGCCTCCATAGTGCCACTGCCACTGTTTGTGGCCAGGTTCCGGGCCGAAACTTCTCCTTAGCAAGCCTCTTAGGCCGGCCTCAAACTCGGGATCCTCCTGCCTCTGCCTCCTTCAGTAAATCCTACCGGCGTGCGCCACCACTACCGGCCGAGTGTAGCTCGGGTCTTTTCAAGAATTCGTACCACTAACGTTGGGCGCCAGATGTAGCATGAATCTTAAAAGTTCTTATTAATAAAACAAACTCGGGCCAGGTATTGGGGTGAACACTGGAAGGTCAGAGAGACAGAACAAACCACAACTAACCTCACCTGGCCAACTTCTCAGCTGATCTTGTTTCCTCAGACTGGATGCCCCGAGCCCTCATCCAGAATGGGTCTCAGCTGAACTGCTGCTCAAAAGCCTGAATGCTTAACCAGGCCAAATGTTTCTAGTTTCTGGTCCTCACGCCTTATATACCTTTCTGCTTTCTACCACTACTCCCTGGGATTGAAGGCGTGCTTTCTGGGATTAAAGGCGTGGGTCACCACGCCTGGCTGTTTCCCATGTGGCCTTGAACTCACAGAGATCCAGAAGGATTTCTGTCTCTGGAATGCTAGGATTAAAGGCGTGTGCTACTACTGCCTAACCTCTGTTTAATATTGTGGCTGTTCTGTCTCTGACCCCAGATAAGTTTATTAAGGTACACAATATTTTGGAACACAATACCACCACAGTTGGGGGTCCCTTTTTATAGGTGTCTGGGAGGTTCATAAGGAGCCTATAGCCAGACTGAGTCCTCAAGAGGCTGCAGGGAAGGGGATGGGGAAGGAATGCAAGGCCACCAGCATCCACAAGTAGAAACGCCCTCTCTTCCTTAGGTGAGAAGTCCATTAGCTAGAGTTTCACAGTGCTGATATCCATGAGATATCAGTGTCAGTTAGCTCGGGGAGAGGGCACTGCAGACACTATGGCCTCAGCTGCTAAAGGACTGTATCTGGGCTGATGTTAGAGAAGCTGGGTGATGGTGTGGGGGTGGGCCCTTGCTATGCCTGCAGAGGTAGAGGGAGTTACACAGTGGGAGCCAGGCTGCTTTATAAGCCAGATCACTCCCACCATTCCCTTATCTCTTGGTGTGCCAGTAGCATGTGTCTGAGTTGCTGTGAGCCACCTTCCTACAGGACACATGAGAATCCAACCCACTCCCCCACATATCTGTTTCTAAATTCATCAGAATGAATAGTGGATGGTAGTGCCCCGTGGAGACCAGGTCATACTTGTGTTACTCCTTGATGCTTTTGTTGGTCAGTGAGGCATCGGCCTTCAGCCTTCTCCACACAGCAGAGGACTCTTTCCAATGAGCAGCACACAAAGCATTCCGGCCACAGCAGGCTACTAACGTCACAAAGCCACATGGACACCTATTACGGAATAATCTTTTTGTACACTGTAAAGATGTGTCTCTGCCTAAGGCACCTTCTGATTGATTTAATAAAGAGCTGAATGGCCAATAGCTATGCGGGAGAGAATAGGCGGGACTTCCTGGGAGAGAGGAACTAGAGATGAATCTAGGCATGTGGGAGACGCTAGCTAGACACAGAGGGAGTTGGACATATAGAATGGAGGAGAAAAGAAAGCCCTGTGGCAGAACATAGATGAATAGGTTAATTACATGACTTGGGTATTGTTTGATATACAGTGGTCCTCAGCCTGTGTGAGCAACCTGGAAGAAAGTGCAATGGCTGTGGGCATGTCACAGGCAGGGTTCATCCCCATCTATTCCCATCCCCCCAACCCAACCCACCCCCGCACGGTCTCCGGTGTCAGGGATCCCAGCTCTTGGGATGTTTTCCAAACAAACCCCCACACCTGCTTTGCTCTATTGATGTAGAGGAGGCATGACAGAGATGTGGGGATTTGGTTTTGTAGTTGCTAATATTTTTTCCTCACTCCTCAGCTGTTGTGATTCAACCTTCCAATCTGTTGTTTTCCTCTGACATTTAAACCTGCTGTCAAGCCAGAATGAAAAATCAAGGCAGTCACAATAATCAGGAGCATCACTCAAGGATTGGAAGAGATGTAACAGCTGCCACAGGCTCGATTTAGCAGGTCCTGCTGTGTGTGTGTGTGTGTGTGTGTGTGTGTGTGTGTGTGTGTGTGTGTAGAACAGAGAACAACTTGTGGGAGTCAATTCTCTCTTTCTACCATGTAGGTTCTGAGAATCAAACTCAGGCCATCGGTTTGGGGGACAATTGCCTTTACCCATTAAGTCACCTAACTAACCTAAACCTATTTTTACATATATACACACATTTTTGTCTTGAGAACCACGTGTATCAATGAAACATGATCATATCTGTCTCCATTCCTCCCTCCAATGACCCCCAGATTCCCTCTAACAAGACTCCCTCCAAAATTCATATCCTTTTTATTTTTATAACCCTCTAAGTCCAATCAGTACTGTCCATATAAGCGTGGGTTTAAGGTCACCCCCTGGAGCATGGAAATCTACCAGTAACCACACATCCAAAAATGGATGATTCTTCCTCCCCCAGTACCTATCAACTGCCAATATCTCCCCTGTAAGGGGTGGAGCCTAGAGAGAGCCTTCCCCATCTAGGCTAGAATTTTGGCAGGACTGATCTTGAGCAGGTCTTGTGCAGGTGACCCCAGCTACTGTGAGTTTGTGCAGACAACAGTCATGTCATGTGCATAAGACAGTATTTCACACATTCCTTCCTGTCCCCCTGTCCTTACAGTCTTTCTGCCTCTTCTATGATTTTTTTCTGAGCCCAGGTGGTGATGGGAATATCAATGAGGTTGTCCCACTCAGGGCTGAGCACTCAGTCACCTGTTCTCAGCACTGGGACCACTTGCACATGTCGGCGTTGGCTGCTGCCCACCTGGAAAGAAGCTTCTCTGACCAAGGTTGACAATAGCCCAGTCTATTGGTATAAACATAAATATTTAGAAGATAATTTTTTTTTTCAAGACAAGATTTCTCTGTGTAGCTCTGCGCCTTTCCTGGAACTCACTTGGTAGCCCAGGCTAGCCTCGAACTCACAGAGATCCACCTGGCTCTGCCTTCCGAGTGCTGGGATTAAAGGCATGCGCCACCACCGCCCAGCCTAGAAGATAATTTGACATCATCACCATTCAGGAAAATAACAACAGGTGGGTTCTATCCTAGGGCCTATGATTACCACGGTCATGACCAAGATTATAGAACCAGGCATGAAATTCCCTTCTCTGGAGGTCTCAGATCCAACCAGAAAGTGGTTAGTTGTTAGTTACCCTTATACCATTCATGCCACTACTGTGGGAGTGGACATATCTTGCCTGGCAAGTCAGGATTGCAGAGTGCAGAGTCCCGTGCTGGGTAAGACCACTGCTGTATTTTCTCTCCCAGTATCCTTCATAGCACCCCACCCCCAGCGCTGTGACAGCTGACCAGCAGTGGGGGGTTTTCCTGGTTGGTTTGTGATAGGTTCCCCTATATTCTGCAGCCACAGTGTGGGGTGTCTTCAGCAATACAGTCTTAGTGTATACAGACATATTGGAAAACCAAGGACAAACATGTGCAGCTTTTTTCAGTGTGGATTCTGAGGATTGAACTCAGGTCCTTGTGACAAACATTTTGCAGACTGAGCTATCTACCCCACCCTGGGCTCTGTTTTTGTTGTTGTTTGTTTGTTTATTAAATGGAATGAAGTATCCAGGCATAGTGGATCATCTCTGCAATCCCAACCCTGGGAGGGGGCGAGGACAAGGCAGAAGGATAGAGAGTTCAAGGCTAGCCTGGTTACGTAGTGAGAGCCAGTCTCAAAAGAAGTGGAATGGAATATCTGTTCCTCGTAGCTGAACCCAAGACTGCTGATGGAGCTGGCGACTTTCAGGAGGAGCTGCCGGGACACCACAGTCTAGTCTGTCTTCCCAGTCATTGTGGAACCTAGGCTAGGGTCAAATTCAGTATCCTTCTGCTCCAGTCTTCCCAAGTCCTGGGATTACAGATGTGTGCACCACAAAGAAGTCCTCGCTCAGAGACAATGATTCATTTCACAACCCCAGGCACCTCTATTATATTGTGATTTAATCCATGTAATTATAGGAAAGGATTTAGATATTTTTTTGCCAGAGCAAAAAAAAAAAAAAAAAGAATTTATTATGAAGTTATTAACAAGGTCTTGGTTTTCCCGACTACAAAATTAATGGTACCAATCACTTCACTAAAGGGATAGCTATTACAAAAATAAAATCATTTTTACCTGCACAATGTCAAGGAATGATGGATGACCCCTATTTGACCTTCTGAGGAGGAAATGACGTATTTGTTCGAGCTATACACATTGTCATAGACCTCCCATCCCCTGTTCAGATGGTTTCTTGTCCTTCCCAATCTCTTCCTTCTTTTTCTTTTATACCTCTTTTTTGTTATTAAAAAAAAACCTTTAGAGGGTTGAAGAGATGTCTCAGGGAGTGAAGTGCTCGCTGCTCAAGCATGAAGACCCAAGAACATCCCCAGAACCCACAAAAAAGCCAGGCATGGCAACATGTCTGCCAACCCACTGCTGTGGATATGGAAACAAACATCCCAGAGGCTTACTAGACAATGAGCCAAACCTATGATCTCTGGTCAGGCTCAGTGAGTGAACCCATCTAAAAAAATAAGGTGGAGAGTAATTGAGAAAGACACCCATATCAACTTCTGACCTCTAAATACATGCATATGCATATGCACTCATACACATATAGCACACACACACATACACACACACACACATCAACTTTAGGTAAATTAAATATAACTGTCTTTTACTGAGACAAAGAACAGTTCTCACACTGGGGAGCCCCTAGACGCAGTGTAGGATTTGTAAGACTCTAGGCTAGCTACACAGCTAGGTAATGCTTAGAGAAACAGAGAATGAGAACACCTTCAGGGAATGGAAGGGAGGAAAGGGTAAGTTTGACCAGTATCTGTTTCTATTGCTATGATAAGACAGCATGCCCAGGGCAATTTATAGAAGAAAGAGTTTGTTTGGGGCTTACAGTTTCATAAGGTGAGTTCATGACTATCATGGCAGGGAGCGTGTCAGCAGGCAGGCCAAGCAGCTTCAACGCTTACATCTTTATCTGAAAGAAGGAGGCAGAGAGAGAGAGACAGAGAGCTAACTAGAGATAGTGTGGGCTTTTAAAAGCTCAAAGCCTACTCCCAGTGACACACCTCCTCTGACAAGGCCACACCTGCTAATCCTTCCCAAACAATTCCACCCACCTAAGACTAAGCATTCAAATCTATGAGCCTATAGTGGCTAGTCTAATTCAAACCACAACATTCCACTCCTTGCTCCTCATAGGCTCCTGGCCATACCATAATCAATATGTGCTGAGTTGAACTTCAGAAGTCCTGTAGTCCTTCAGTCTCAACACTGTTTAAAAGTTCAAAGTCTCTGAAAGTTTCAAGTCTCTTCTGAGACGTAAGTCAATCTCTTAATTATAACCTCCTATAAAATCAAAAAGGAAATGACATACTTCCAACACACAATGACACAGAAAATATATTACCGTTCTCAAAGGGAAGAAGGGAGACATAGTGAAGAATCACTGGATCAAAGCAAGGAGGAGAAACCCTGCAGGGAAAAATACAAATTCTGTAGCTCCATGTCTGATGTCAAAGGGCTTAGAAGGCTCTTCCTCTTCAGCTGCTGACTGCAACACACTTCTCCCTCTTGGGCTGATTACACTTCCTGTCTCCATCTCTTCTGGAGACAGACTCTGGCATCTCCAACATCCTGGGGAGTTCAGTGCATTTCAGGCTTCACTTTTACAACTCGATGCAATGGCATCCCATGGTCTCTAAGAAGGGACTTCCCTGCCACATGGCTGGCCCCAGCCTTAATCGTGGAGGAAGATGCCACAGCCACTTTATTCCTGTATCTTTCATCATTCTAAAGGCATAGCCATGTGGCCATTGCTGCCAGTTCCAGCTGACTGCTTGGGATAGAGATTGACTCCTCCTTGAATTACATTTGCGTAAGTAATATAATGATATTTTGCTGCTTTATAGGAAGAGATAATTCCTGAGACCTTTTCTTTTATAAGTTAGAAGCTTATTTGGGTGAGGTCTTGCCTTGAAGGCATCAATCCTTTTATTTCATTATGAATCAGGCCTCTCATCTCCTTCAGCACAAGCCTTGGCTCCAACATTAAATTTTCTGGTGCTCATTTTTTCCTCAAACTGTACATTTTATATTTCTTTTTGTCCTACTTGCTCCTTTTCATTGTAGACCTGCAGAAGAGTGATCGCTAACAACCACACCATAGAGTTAATCGGAGGCTGTCTTGAATTCTCCTCTGCCAGTGAAATGAGTCTAAAACTCTTCAACTTAGCCTCAAGCAGATTCTTCAGGCAAGGGCAAAAAGCAGCCACATCCTTTGCCAAAATTTCACAGGAATATTCTCTAGCCCAGTTATTAATATTGTTCCCCTTTGAAGCCTCTTGAGCTGGCCTCTAGAATCCACATTGCTCTCAGCATTATTGCCTTCCAAGCTCCTTCCAGGATGGCCTATTAAGCCCAACTCACAGCATTCAACCAATTTCCCAATCTAAAGTCCCAATGTCTTCCACATTACTCAAACAAACAGACAGACAGACAGACAGACAGACAGACAAACAAACAAAGAAAACCATCATGGTTAGACCTGTCACAATATCCATTCCTGGCACCAAATTCTGTCTTAATTACCTGAATTCAATTCCCAGCACCCACACTGGGTGGTTCATTACCAGCTGTAACTCCAGCTCCAAGGGGAATCCAGTGCCCTCTTCTAACCTCTATAGGTACCCAAATGCATGTGCACATGAATGCACACACACATGCACATACATACACATTAGCAATGAAGTAAAAATTAAAATATGATGGCTGCTTTATTCAATTTTGGTTTGTTGAAGCCTTGCTGCTGTGATTGGCTGAGACTCAGGTGTCTGCTAGACAGACAAGTTCCTGTTAGGATCCATACTTGTTTATATACAGAGTTAAGTTGCAGTGAGCCAAGCAAGGACATGATTATATTTGCATAGAAGCTCTTTTGGGCCAAATTCAGTTTTATTTAACACTTCTTTTTAAATTTTAAAAACAATATGATTATAGAAATCTCCTTGTGAACTGAATCTCTCTGGGGAAGCCACAGCTTGGTAGAAGAGCCTGCACACTGACCTTGGAAAACCAAATCATCATGATTGTGGTGAGAAAAAATGCTGAAGATTAAGAGCCAGAATTGTCTTGGGCTATCTTTAGTCCCTCTTAATGACCATTTACTGTCCACCTCTGGATCTGACTCAACGTCCTTGTGACTGCCAGACAGAGCTCTTAGAACATAGCCTTAAGCTGAGCTGACCTCTAATGACCTCTAAGGGCCCCTCTAAAGGATGAAGCTGTTTACTGCTTCTGCAGAGCAAACAACTGAGCTCAGAGGTGCTGACTTTTGCACAGTCTACTTCACAAAGTCACGAAATACCCAAGGCCTCCCATTCCTCTCGCCTCAGTTTCCCTTTTCTTCCCACCCTCTCCACCTCACTTTGTTATTTTTCTTCGCTGCTTCTTTTAGGCAAATTTGAATATAACTGGGTTTAATCGTACAAGAACAGTTCTCAAGTTGGAGACTCCTAGAAGCAGGGTAGGATCTGTCAGATTCCGGGTACGCCATGCCACTGGGCAACCTTTAGAGGGAGAGCGAGGGAAGTGAATTCCAGGAAGCAGTTGTCTTTTCTGGCTCTACAACCCTAAAGTTGACCATGGTGTGACTTGCTATCTAAAGCCTGCAGATGTGGGTCCCTGCTCTGCTGTAGCCCACCGACCTGACGCCACCATCAAAGTAATTAGTAAATATATCAATTTAAGGCTTCCTCATGTTTTGTCATTATAAAAGTTTATATAAAATTTCCAAAGTGAAATATGTAATCCAGCATAATTGAACCTATTTTCCTACTCCAGGGTCTCTCATGTCTCTCTTAGAATAAACTATGTATTTTAAGATTCAGTTTATTATCTGTGTCTGTGTGTAAGTATGTTGCATGTGAGCACAGGTGCCCATGGAGGCCAGAAGAGGGCCTCACATCTCTTGAAGCTGGAGTTGTAGTCTTGGGGGTTGGGAGAGAGCTGTTAAACTGGTAAAGCTACCAGTACCCTAGTCATCAAATACCAAGAGATCTGAGAAGGATAAATTTCACCTATGTAAGCAGAAATGAAACAGCTTATTAAAATAACAGGGGTTACTGGTTACCTAGACAGCTACCCCAGCTTCCTCCATGGTCTTTGGGAACAGAGGTCCCAGAGCAGTATCAGTCTTCAGCGGCTAAGCCCAGAAGATCTGATAGACCTTCCTGTGGGGTAGGAATTTGGGGAGACCAGCCTTCCTTGTCTTTGCAAAACAGGGCAATCGACTCCCCAGTGTCCTGTCTGTCCACAGTCTGGACAGGATCTTGGCAGCAGTTGAAGTGAAAGGCAGTTTTTTTTTTTCACTCCATGACTGGCTTTGCTATATTTAAAACAGGCTCCAAAAGTTCTTCTGTGTCCATCCATCTTCCTTGGAGGAGATAAGGGTACTTCCAGGAGCTGGCATGTCTCTATCATGAAAAGCTTTCTTATTAAACGCCATATTCTTAGATCTCTGAAGCATTTGAGGATCAGGGGATCATTATCAGGGGATGTTAGGTATATCTAAACTAAAATAAACTAAAAATGTTGTTTATTTAGTTACTTGTCTTAGGCTTAACTTTGAGTACATATATAAGTTAAATATGAACATATTAAAGAAGTTTATCCTTTGTGAGGTGACTGACAGTTAACTTGTATGTCTTGTAAGATTAGGATTTTATAGCTTTATCCCTATTAAATTTAGCCTTGAGAAAATAACAATTTCTGAAAAGCAAGGAAGTTAGACATACATTCTCAAATTAGTCTCTGTTAGCCTGAATAGACCTTAGGTAAGGAGAGACCCTTTGCCAGGCTGCTTAGGTCACCATTTTACTGCATCATGAAATGGGAATGCTTTAGTCTCTGGTTTTCAGCTGTGGTTCTACTTTTTATTTCAAGAATAAAGACTTAGAGCATAACCATAGTTTGTAGAAGGCAAAACCAAATTTTAACAGTGCAAACAGTTTAGTGTCTCTAAAATCAATGCCAAGTGGATTACTCTTACATTACAAAATCTGGCTGCCAGCAAGATATGTCCCTGTACATGAATGCATGAGGTGCAGCTTTAATACCTCAGTAAACCCGCATTGTTTTGAATCCAATTTTTATAAACCTTGTTCTCAGGACAGGACAGGAATTAGCACAGAAATCCATCCTAACCCAAAATATCTTGGAGACCTGTTGTGTCCTTGGTGGGCCCACTCCATGTGGTCACCTTTAGTCAAGATGGCTATGAAGTCATATGACCTCCCTCTTCTCCATCCTTAGTTAAAATGGTGGCTGTCCACATGGCCGTACTTATGGTGGTGGCAAAGCATGTGTTGTTTTCTGGGGCAGTTACAATTTAGAGTTACAAATTTTAAGTTAACTTTTTGTTACAGATTTTTTTTTTGTTTTTTTGGTTTTTCGAGACAGGGTTTCTCTGTGTAGCTTTGCGCCTTTCCTGGAACTCACTTGGTAGCCCAGGCTGGGCTCAAACTCACAAAGATCCGCCTGGCTCTGCCTCCCGAGTGCTGGGATTAAAGGCGTGCGCCACCACCGCCTGGCTTTGTTACAGATTTTTAACCATACCCAATTCCTTAGCTTTTTAAAAAATAAGATAGAACAGCATAAAATAACTTTCCTATTATTTATACCCAAATGACATATGAATCTCTGTCATTACATCAGATTCAATGACCAGGAATCACAGAGGCAAATTCTGAGCCCAGGCAGCTAGTTGTAATAGTAACTGCTGAGCTATTACCAAGACACATGGAACACATAAACTCAGGCCTCCAAGACCAGTCAGAAACAAGCATTCAGTGGCCACATATGCTCACACACGCAACTGAGCCTGAAGTAATCCTGTGTGGCTCCCATGGCCACATGAAAACAGACAGGCATAGATCCATCCATACATAGAAAGACAGGACTTCTCTAACAGCAAAATAAACAAAATTTTCTGGGGGGAACAGACTTTGTTACAAATTATATAGGTTTTTAAAACCATGCCAGATTAGCAACTTATAAATAAATCCTGAAATAAGAGTTTACAGTATAGAATAGCATGCAAGGAATCTTAGGAATGAAAGATATTTTAGGAGTGAGTAAGTAGAGCTGTAGAGACTTGGGAATGTGGGTCTGCAGGCCAAAAGATCAAGAGTCATGTGGAGAATACAGCGGGCTAGGGTTTAAGCTCTGGGTCTCCCAGGCTGTTGAGAGAGGGGAGCAAGCAGGCGAAATGTTCACATGGGTACAGTAGGCTGCAGGAGACAGATGAGCACACATGTATCCATGTGGAAAGTAATGTAGGAAGAATTGGACTCTAAAATTTGGAATTAGATTCAGTCACAGATCCATACATAACCTACTGAGGGCCAGATCAGCAGACGCTGTAAGGGGGAACACAAACACAAGGATGGGACATTTACGTAGTTTAGGGTGGGAGAGCAGCAGAAACAGGCCAAGAGAATGGATCCATTGAAAAAGGAAAAGTGGGTACCTTCTGGTGGGCCCTGCCAAGGTGTGCCATTAAAAGAACGCAGCATCAGGAGCTACAGAGTTAGTGCAAGAGGTTTATCAGGAGATGGGGAGAGTGAAAGAGCAAAAGGCCATCTGGGAGGGGAGACACGAGAGGCAGGTAGACAGACAAATGGAGAATGCGGGGGTGGGGGGCGTGGAGCAGAGTGCAGACAAACACTGAACAGGGAAGGCACAGGAGTGTAAAGCTCGAAATCCTGGATGAGGGAGTTCAAGCCATGGTATGGTGTGAGACTGCCCCAATTTGGATAAATTTTGCAGTAAACACCCCAGGGGTGACTGAAGATCGGGCATGGACCTGCAGTTACCCATTTACAAGCCTCTTCCTGGAGACTGAAGGCTATAGGACTGTGATCAGTGCTATAGTCTAGGACCGAGGGTATGGGTGTGGGAGCTGCCTTTGTGCAGAATGTCTCCTGTACAAAGGATCATGTGCAACAGAGACTGCCTCTGCTCTGGAAATGGGCCTGGGTTGTCAGGCGCTGCAGCAGTGTGGTGGGAACTCTGGAAGTCTTTGACCCAGAGGGAGTCAAGGCACAGAAGAGATCCCGGACCTCTTATAGGCTTTTGGTTTGGAAATGAGTGACTTACCTGTGCCTAAGAGTTGATCTGGTATGGCGGGGAGGTTTGGGGTAGGTACTAAAGATGAGTGGCTTCCCATGCCATGCCGAGGGACCAGTGGGGAATACTCAACTCTACCCCAGGCTTGGCACCAAGAAAATAGGTTTTCATACCCTGATAACAGGTTTCTCTGCTGACACAGTAAGCCAGATCAAGCTGAATTACAATGACCAGGTTTACTGAGCAAAGCATCCCTGGGTGACTTTCCACCCCTCAGAGGTGAGGTGGGGGAAAGGAGCAGAAGACATCACATGGCTGTTCTTGAGGAGGGGGCTTAAATACCCTGTAGGCACAATCTTGAGCAGGTAGCAGCTTTGGGGGATGAGTCTTAACTTTTGGTAGTTTTTCTGAAAGGTGCAGGATTAGGAATGGGCGAGTTGGAGACTCCAGTTAAACACATACTTCTTTTGGGAAGGATGAACTTTTCAAGAGTACTGTTGTTTTGCTTTGCTGAGGTAGTTAGAGGCCTAAGGAGCTTTCTGTAGCAGACATCCTTATGTATTTTGATTATCAAATACCTTTTCCTAAAAGTACCAGAATTACACCTGACTCTCTTCATTCCTGATCCACTGCAGAGATCCCAGATTGATTCATTAGCTCCCATCATCTTTTAAACGTCTGTGCAGAAATGATTCTCAGTTACTCCCACACCTCTCATGGCAGTTACGATGTAGAGACCAGGCTGGGAAACACTGTGAATGAAGTGGATCTGCAGAATTTATAAATGTGCCCTGTGAGCTGTTTTAGCACTGGCTCATTAAGGTTCTCATTTCAAGAACATCCCCCACCCCTCTGGTCAAGTCAGGATAAGCACAGCATTCTCCATGGGTTCTGTAAGCTTGGACTCCAGAGCGTCTCTCTGCCCAGCTGTGACATAGAGTTTATTTCTAGGTACTCCAGCCATATCGTTGCTGCCCACTCCCCCCTCCCCTCCTCAGCTGACAATGGGAGACACTCAGTAACTATCAGCTGTCTTCACTTGCGATGATAATTCCCTACAATACTGAATACGAATGGTCTGCGCACAAACTCCTCTGTAAATTCTGATGATGGGAAATAAAGTAGTTCTGTAGAAAATGGTTGGATTAAGAGATTTTTTCAAGAATTGAGTGCATAATGTTGAATAGCATTCAGGGGTAACCTATGCACAGACCCTGGGACTGTACATTTTGAGAGACACAACAAACCTTAGCTGCCCACTTATCTTAGTTAGGGTTTCTATTGCTGTGAAAAGACACCATGACCACAGCAACTCTTATAAAGGAAAACATTTAATTGGGGGCTGGCCTACAGATTCAGAGGTTTAGTCCATACTGTCATAGCGAGAAGCATGGCAGCATGCAGGCAGATATGGTGCTGGAGAGGTAGCTGAGAGTTCTACATCTTGATCCACAAGCAATAGGAAGTGAACTGTCACAGTAGGCGTGGCTTGAGCACATGAGACCTCAAAGCCCACCTCCACAATGACACACTTCCTCCAACAAGGCCACACCTACTCCAAC
The DNA here is from genome assembly GCA_902168325.1 of Peromyscus nudipes. Lineage (NCBI taxonomy): Eukaryota > Metazoa > Chordata > Mammalia > Rodentia > Cricetidae > Peromyscus > Peromyscus nudipes. The sequence continues at coordinate 46,498 of CABHPH010125714.1, forward strand.
AAGGCCTAACCTCCTAATAGTGCCATTCCCTATGGGCCAAACATTCAAACACATGAGTCTATGGGGGCCACTAGTATTCACACCACCGCACCATCCCTGGTCTCCACACCTGGAGTCTTCTCTCCTGAGCTCTGTCAGCACCCAGCACACACTGTTCACATAGACACTCTGCAACCCAGGCAGGTATAGGTAGCGTCATGAACACCTTGGAGTCCAGAGAGAAGGAACAAGAAGAACCACTGAGAAAGCAGCAGACCTGGAGGGGAAGAAAGAGTCAAGTTGCTAGGAACCTGGTCTACCTGGCTGATGGATATGGAATCTTCTCATGATGGGAAAGGCCAGATTAAATATCCCTTCCTGGGGATGTTCTTCAGGCAGTAGGCTAGAAGGAAAACAAATAAATAACCAAGGTTTTTTGAATACAACAGTGTGTTTTACGAAACAGCCATCTTTGTAGGTGAAGCAGAGTCTTGATGTTTTCAAGCACCCTGTGATCATCTGTTGGGGAGTTTTTACTCTCAGCTGGAAGCAACGATATCCTAAAGGCAGAATCAGCCACTGTGTGCTAAGAGCAGGAGCGCAGTCCTTCAAGAAGTGGGAAAGTGGGGAGCACTGAGTGACAGTACCAATGGTAGATAGACATGGAGACCAGCTCTGTAGCTAGAGTTTTTCTCTTCGGGTCCTACCAAGCCCCAGCAGTCCTGTAGCCCACTTATAAAATAAACATACAGACGCTTATATTATTTAAACTGCTCGGCCATTAGCTCGGGCCTACCATTGTCTAGCTCTTACTCTTATACTCAGCCCATTTCTGTTAATTTATATGTCGCCACGTGTTCTGTGGCTTTACCTGCTGCTTTACATGATGTTCCCTGGATGGCAGGCTGGCGTCTCCTCCTCTCTGCCTTCCTGTTCTCTCAATTCTCCTCTCTGCTAGTCTCGCCTATACTTCCTGCCTGGCTACTGTCCAATCAGTGTTTTATTTATCAATCAATCATCCACAGCACAGCTCTGAACACACTGGACTGCTGGGACCGCCTCCTGATTAGACTTTGTTGTATGGGGAAGCAGGGACTGAGTGTATTGGTTACTTTTTTCGTTGCTATTAGAAAATACCTGACTAAAGCAACTTAAAGAAAAAACAGGTTTAGTCAGGCTCACAATTTGAGTAGAGATACAGTCTATTGTGGCAGAGAAGGCATGATGGCAGGACCACAAGGGGTTGGTCACACTGTGTCCATTGTTAGGAAGCAAAGTGGTGACTGCTGGTCACCGATTCACTTTCCTGTTTTTCTCCATTATATTCAGGCTAGCACCTCAGTCCATGGGATGGTGGCACCCACATTTAGCATGGACCTCCCCTCTTCAGTTCAACTTTTCTGGAAACATCTGCATAGACACGCCCCAAATGTGTGTTTTCAGAGTGATTCTGTTCCCCCGGAGTTGACAATCACAATGGACCAACACACTGGAGATCTCGCTTTACTAATTATTTTCAGCACCCGACAAAGTGCAGTGGGCGGGACATCCTTGCCCTCCCATGTCTGAGGTGTCATTTTGGAAGGTTGATGACTGGGTGTTAGAATCATGTGGCAACACCTTAAAACAGAAGTCTGAGCTGGGGTCAGGGCCCAAAATATGCAAATGTTGTCTGCCAGTATGTCAATCTCAGGACACGTAATGATGCCTGTGGAAGATTAGGCTCCAAATGTGATGTCTCTAGGAAGCCAGTCCTGACTCTATGCTCATTCAACCTGGAGCTGAGTTTTACTTCCACCGTTTGGAGTAGTCTGGGAAACTGTGTTCATCTGACTTAACTTCCTTGACCTTAAGATCCTTAATTTTTAAATTTAGACAGTTTATTGAGGTGTCACTTAGACTCACTACTTTTAAGTGACAGATTTTGACAAACATCTCCTGTAGTACAACCACTCCTCCATTAGCACAGCACATCTGCAGCCTCTGCATTTCTGCCCAGAATAACGTCTCTCCAGTCCCATTATTTTGCAGTTTCTAGATCCTCATTAATGAAACAAGGCTGGCTTTTTTCACTGAGGCTAACACTCTTGAGATGCAGCCAACGTGTTAAAGTGCAAGGTTTTAATTGTGGTAAAGTTCACAACCTTCTTCTTTTATGAATTATTTATTGGGTAACTTTTCTTGGAAATCTTTTGTTAAACAAAAGATCACTAATTCTTTCTCTTAAGTTCTTTTCCAGGTTTTGCTTTAATTTTATTTTGAAACATATTTGTGTGGGTGTATATGTCACAGTATGTGTGTAGGTCAGAGACAACTTTCATGAGTTGTATTCCCCTCATCATCCTATACATTTGTTGGAGTGAATTGAAACTGTCAGAACACACTGGTGTATGAAAGCCACATCAAGAAAACTGGGTCCCAATAGGTATTTGACACAACAGACCAAGAAGAGGGTGTAACTCCCTCACCTGCACCCCTGAAGAAATGCACTGCTAGTACTATCTAGGATACCAACTGCCCCCGAGGACATATAGTCTGACCTCCTGGGTGTGAGTAGAGGGATCAACAGGCAGAGAATCCCCAGCTGTCCCAAGGGTTTCCACTTGGTGTCGTCCCCACTGTTGATGTGGTGTGTCCACTGCTTTGCCCAGCTTCCTGCTTCTCTGTCTGGACCTATTGTCTAATCATTTGTCTCGGGACCCATCCTCACCTTTACCTCAGTGGAATCCAACTTCACAGCTTAATCAGTAGCCTGTATGTGACCCTAAGGCAACCAGGACAGTTTCTCCAGGTGGTGTGGTCAGCTATCTCACCCATGGACCCTATCTGCATTTCCATCAGTTTCTTGGAACTTCAGAAACCTCTTTAACGCGACTGCAGACTTAGAACTCTTTGTCGTCACTCTGTCACCCCCCACACATATGTATTTACTGTGAGATATGTAGCATGTGACCTGAGAGTTAATATTAGTAATTAAGTTTGCATTATTGTTAGCTTTTGGCAAGTTGATACACACTTAGACGTACCTGGGAAGAGGGAATCTCAAATGGGGAATTGCTTCTATCAGTTTGGCCTGGGGACATCCCTGTGTGGCATTTTCTTGATTGCTGATTGGTATAGAGGGGCCTATATCAACCATGGGCAGTGCCATTTCTAGGCTGGTGGTCTTGGGCTATATGAGAAAGAAGGCTGAGCAAGCCACAGATAAGCAAGCCAGTGAGCAGATTTCCAGCAAGGCCTCTGTTTCCGTTCCAGTCTTCATGTCCCTGACTCCAGTTCCTGCCTTGACTTCCCTCAATGAAGACTGTGATGTGGAAATAAGGTGTAATGATGTGTAAGGCAAATAAACCCTTTCCTCCCCAAATTGCTTTTTAATCAAGATGTTTTATCACAGCAGTAGAAAACAGGACTGATTGAGATTCTAAATCCCCGGCATTTGTCTCTGCCACATTGTCCAGGAAAACCAGACCATGTGGCAAATTGCTGTCAATGAAATCAATGACCCTTGCAGATACGTTATGCAATAAATTCTGACACTGTGGAATGACACAAACATGTTCATCTGTGTTCCTGACATAGTGGTTGCATGACCTTCAATGAATGTATTTTTTTCAAAGTCTGACAAAATGGCAATTCTGTACCCAAAGAAGTGTGTCCTAGCCATTCCCCGGAGGTACTGTCACCACAGCATGGAAGAGTCCTTCTATGAGTGAACAGGACCCATCAGAGCTACTGGGTTACTGACTCTGCTTCTATTGGAGGCTATTTTTAGCTGTTCAGTATCTGACCAGTAGAATCCAAAGCCCCTGAGCACGGATGCAGAGTCTTTTGAGAAGCCTCCACTGAATAAGTATTTGTGGAATAGATAAGTGGAAGTCCCACAGGGCCACACATTTATCACTCTGCTCCGGATCCTGCACTAGCTCATTCCTTATCCTGTCTTTGCAGACACTGTTTCAGTGAGGAAAAGAAGCCTTCTGCCAGGAGGGACCATTATCTCCCTTGCTTGATCCAACCTTTGTTGTGAAAAGCGCAGCACTAAGAACAAGCACGCAGCATCCTTCCACACAGAATGTGGGTCCTTTCAGTGCTGTCTGGCTGAAGTGTCTGCATGCCAGATAATGTGTTCAGCCAACGGGCTACTCTGCACATCTAGACACACCTCTGATGTCCCTCCGACCCCCAGCTTCTCTGTCATCAGACAGCTTCAGGCTTAAGGGAAACAGTTGGAATTTGCTTATCAAAATTACTCATACATTCTGATGCTTAGCTCCCAGCCCAAACTCTGGCAGGTACTGCTCCTGTCCATTGTGAGAATCCATTAGCCCTCTGAACACACCTGAGCTTTGGTATTCTCTGGCTGTCCCACTATCTATCCTTAGAAGTTAGATGGGGGCTGGAACTGAGTCATAACAGAATATGGTCCAATACAAGAGGCTGCCTGTGCTGTTTGTGCAAAGAGGAGCATCATTATGCCAGGACACAAGAACACCTACAGCCCACAAAACCTCAGTGTGTTGGCCTGTGAGGAGGCCAGGTCACTTCTGAACAGTTGGCCGCAGTCTCTGGCCTCTGGGTGAATTCAGAGAATGGCATCTTCCTCTGTGTCTGTCCCATGCTTTCACTGGAATCTTAGGGCAGGTGCCTTAGCCTATGTAGTTCCAACAAGCCAGGCTTAGCCACCTCTATACACTAGTTTAAAAAGGAAGTAATGATGGAAACCAAAGAGCAGAGAATCAGTCAGTGGGCCAACTGAGAAGAACAGATGAAGGCACCCAGAGACTCTAAGTTTATCGTTAGGGTACAGACAGAAGCTTAGGTTTAAACATAGAAAGAACTGGAGTAAGAGACGAGTATGTGTATTAAATCATCCTGGACAAAGTGTAGTCCTACCCGTCAGTATCTCAGCCATCGTCCTGCAAGGTTGAGTGCTCATCTCTGTCATCCTCTGAGGGTGATACTTCTCCAGAGCACAGCCTCTTCATCACAGATCACTGTTCTCATCTTAGGGGTCTCTCCTGAGGCTTTCTTCACAGAGAGGTGGCTTCACAACCTTTGTCACAAAGATGCTGATAGATCTATCCTTCTGTTCTTGGAATCCGAGCTGTCTCAAGAGGAAAGCTTAGGGACAATGACTTCTCTCTGTGCCTTCAGCCTTGAAGAGGCATGACAAATAGGTGGCAGAATCCAGCTGGAGTCTGAGCCAAAGTGAAGGAGACAGACACGAGACGAAGGCAGAGATGCCAGCTTTCATCACTTAGCTTGTGGATTCAAGTGACAAGTTGTATTAGTTCCTCTTCTCATGGCTATGACAAAATTCCTAACAAAAGCAACTTAAGGAAGGAAGCTCAGCTGGGCTCGCAGGTTGAAAGTACGGTCCATCACGGCAGGGGAGGTGGGGCAGGAGGGTGAGCAGCTGGTCACATTCCATCTGTAGTCAAGAGGTAGAGAGAGGAACGCTGGTGCTCACCCTACTTTCTCTTTTGTGTGCACTCAGGGACTCCCACCCATGGGATGGTGCTGCCCATACTCAGGGTGCTCTGCTAAACCTGTTTGGGGGATGCCCTCATAGATAGACCTAGAGGTGTGTTTCCATGGTGACTCTGGATTCTATGACGCTGGCAATGTAGATGAACCATCCTGAGAGTCAGTGCGTTTTAGCAATGGTGGCTCCCAGCTGGCCACTATACCATCTGTACAACTCTGCACAGCTAAGTTTTGCTCACTGCACTCTGCTCTCCTTGGGAGAACTGCTGTTTGGACATGGCCATGTAACATGTACTTGTGTTGTTCCTTCCATATGTTGCTAACGTTTGTGGCCTTGACAATGACTCCTATGGACAAGTGCTCTTGTCACCCACCTGTCCCAAGTGAAGCATACGGTTTAACACCTTGGCCAGTCATCCCTTGTTAACAAGTGACAGAGACAGATTCAAATCTGAACATGCAGATATCATAACTTACAGCACTGGGAAATTCTGCCTCCCACAGGCTAACAGTCCAAGCAGGAACGAGGATATTCTAAAGACACACATATGCCCCTACACACCCTGGCAACTGGACTGTTAAAATAATGGTCCCCAAGAAATCTGAATTTCTCTGGGGAAATCTTGTGCTGGGAGAAGGCAAAGTTTAGAGTTTGGTGTCAGCCAGAAAGGGAGCTTATCTCCCAGAAAAAGATTTCACACAGCTCTGACACCTTGTCAGAATGAGATCAGAATGAAGAAGGGAAATCATGGGGACATAAGAAAGAAAAGGAGTCCTTTGCCTTGGGGTCTGGCTGATGCCCTTCACTAGCAAAGAAGCCCAAATTCTAACATGGTTAACAGCTACTGTGGTCCTTTCTCCCTTCCAGCTGTAAGCCTCCAATTTTCTAGGAATCTCACCCAGAAATCCCATGTACAGGAAAAGGACAAGTCCTTAACCCCACATGCAGTCCTATAACCTCTGATTTTACACTGTCAGATTATAATTCCATCCAAGGAATCTCCAGAACCATCCTATAATCTTGATTATCAAAAGAGAGACAAAAGAAAAAAAGTTCTCAGCAATTTTTGAGATGTAACTTGATAGCCACCAAAACAGTATATATGGCTAATGCTGATTTCAGTTCCCCCTTGAGGAGCACATGCCCATACTTGGGCATGTCTAACTGCTTCTTTGAATGCCTGTCTTTCTCCTAACCCTCACACTGAAAGTCTGTCTTAAAATACCTTTAATAAAATCTCCAGCTTTTCAAGATACCAGAAGGCCCTCTGCAAGCTTCCAAAGGAGGGGAGAACCCACAGTCCTACCCAGCCCTGATGTCTGTGAACCACAGCAATGACCAGCAGGGCATGATGACCCTAAGGGCGCAGTGGTGGCATGCATACCTCAGCAGTAACCAACAGCTCTCTAATTGGGTTTACGATCTGTTCAACAAGAGGGAAATTATGCCTGATCCTGGAAACAGAGCTAGATGCCAAGGGCTGGTGAGGTCGTGGATCTTGGGAGAGAATCCGCTGCTTTACTAACCCAGCCTAACCCCTAACTACATTCTAAACGTTTGTCTTTGTACCCACAGATAAGTGCAGTCATCATCCTCTATCAAGGAAACCCCTCAGATCAAGACCATTATAGAGAAGCACAACTAATAAAACGCAGAGTTGTGGAGCACCCCCAGTCCCAAACGATACATCAACAAGACAGCTCTTATGTGGTGTAAGGCTCAGGGATCATTGCAGAAGATGGAGTGGAAATATGGTAAGAGCCAGAGGGACAAGGAGTTTGATGTGAGATTGTGTCTCTTGGTTATGTCAGAAGCTACACTCTTAAAGTCTCAGCAACATGACTGAACAAATATGAGCTGAGCACAAACAGTAATAGACATGTTCAAATGGATAGGGGAAAGCCCAGGAGGCCTCAACCCTACAGGCAGCTAAGAACAGAAGAAATAGTCTTCCCCTGGGGAGAAAACGCCAATCAATTATTTAATATCAAATGACCAACTCCAAAAGCATGCACATACAAGTAACATTATATGTATTTAGCAGATTGTGTTTATGTATTTAAATACATATATGCATATATATGTAACAACAATTTTAAAAAAAGAGGCCATGAATTTGAAAGAGAATGGGGAGTTTATGAGAGGGGGGGATTGGAGGGAGGAGAAAGGAAGGAGAATTATATAATTATTTTATAATCTCAAAGGATTTAAAAAAACTCCAGTTCTGCCTCATAAACCAGCTAGTCTGAAATTCTTTTCTACATCGAAGCCACAAATCCTGAACTGGCCTGAATCGAGGCCCCTAGAAGATGAGAACTCCTCAGCCTGTTAAGAGTGACACTGTGGAACCTTGTCTGTCCCCTGACTGTTTACGGAGCCACTTTGCAGGAGAGACTGGAACCAAGACAGTGGCGGGTCATGATGGGCAGGACCACACCTTGACCAGGACTGCTTAGCTGTGGATACCTCTTGCTCTCTATTAAAACCTAAAACTAATGTTGGGGCCCCAAAGACGGACTTTGTGGGGGGTCACTGGACCTCTTTGTTCCTCTTTCCAATGCAACCATACTAAATAAACCTCCTTTCTCTGCTTTTCACATGACTTCTCTGTTTAACTGGTGTATCAAAGACAGGAGCCTGAGAATAGCTTCTTAGGTCTGCCAGCACACAGGTGTCTCTGAAATATCTTCATTCTTTTTTTTTTTTTTTTTTTTTTGGTTTTTCCGAGACAGGGTTTCTTTGTGTAGCTTTGCGCCTTTCCTGGAACTCACTTGGTAGCCCAGGCTGGCCTCGAACTCACAGAGATCCGCCTGCCTCTGCCTCCCGAGTGCTGGGATTAAAGGCGTGCGCCACCACAACCCAGCTATATCTTCATTCTTGGTCCCCACACTGAGTGCACCTGTGGAGGACTCCAAGGAGACATAGCGGCATTGACATGGTGAGTAGCAATCCTGAGCCTTCAAAATCAGAGGCACACAACAAGCTTTCTCTTTCCTGCCTCCAAACAGACAAGGCTAAGGGATGCTTCATGGGCAAGAGCAGCTTCGGCAAGTGAAGGACCTGCTTTTCTGGGTCCTGGGTACTATGCTATCCTGTCCCGTTTAGTTCCCATAGGAGCCATTCATTACCCACCTATGTTTGATTCAGAATTCTTTAAATTGTCATGTAAAATCCTTTAGGGAATGTACAAGTAGAGCCCTAGCTTCCCCTGGCCCAAAGACTAAGGATGTCCTTAGCTAGCATCTGAGATATGGCATAGACTTCCCCCTCTTTCTGTAACCCACCTATCACGTTTTCACCAATCAATTTGAAAAGTGTCTTGATTTATGACTTTCATTGTTCCTCGACTGTAAAAACTTCATGAAACAGATACTCACATTACAAAATGGAATTTGGGACATGGAATTGGGGTACCCTGAATCCATCTTTAAGGTGAGAGCATGTTCCTTGTTGGCAGTCCCATGGCCATCTGCAGGGAAACTGTGCCAGAGGACAGAGTGTACACACCTGCTATGGTGGGGCCAATGGCTGTGTCATAGACAGTCTTTCAATTCCACATCAGTCCTCAAGTCCTACAAAAGCTGGCAACCGCCCTTGATGTCATTGACAGGTCTGTTTAGACTCTGAGCAATGATGGCTACATTTTACAAAGTGCAGCTCATTTAGAGGCCCTGTGCCTGTGGCTCTACTCTGCCAGAGTGCTGTTGTTACCCGAGACTCTTCCTGCTCATGCAAGGTCACAGATACCTGGCAGGCACTGATCTCTACTGCCCATGGGGCCCAGAGAAGCTTCATAAGGGAAACGTGGCACTAGAGAACTAGAAGGGATGCTGGGGAAACAGGAGAAGGGGTGCTGAGGAAACAGAGGAGATGGGATGCTGGGGAAACAGAGGAGAAGGGATGCTGGGGAAACAGAGGAGAAGGGATGCTGGGGAAACAGAAGAGAAGGGATGCTGGGGAAACAGAAGAGAAGGGATGCTGGGGAAACAGAAGAGATGGGATGCTCCCTCTCCTATCTTTACTTCCTTCCTCTCTCCCTCCTCTCATCTTCCCATTCTTTCTCTTTCTGCTTTTCAGTTCTCATTGATGAATCTCTTACTTGTGTTTTGTGTGCAATGTACCAGGATTCTTCCCAAAGGTGACAAAACTGTTTGTTCTGTCACAAAAGAGCCACCTACCAGAGGCCTGACAAGAAGTGAATGGGCCTCTGTAAGGCTGTGGTGTCTGGGAGTCAGGCTAGAGGGAGGAGGCCCTTAGATGGCCTGAGAGAGAAATAGGAGACTGCCCAGTCTGGCTGGCCAGCATCTCTGTGGAAAAGTCACCTGCCCCAGTCACCTCCCGGCTGCTTATCACTGTCCTCTGGCCAAGTTCACACTCTTTCTTCGAGGTTGAGAGGAAGTCTAGAACCCAGAGAAGCCTCAAAGGAAAACGTTTACTTCATCACAGGAGACAGATATTTAAGCTGAATTATCTGTGTTTACAAAGAACAAGAGCTTTGAGCATCTGTGGTGAGCTTGGCAGTGATAGTGTGTCAGAAACTCCTTAAGGAGTGAATGGAGGTTTCTCACCAAAATGTGCTCTGTTTAGCCAGAGAAATGTTTAAATGACAGTGTCCCTCAGTGGATGGCTTTGAGTATCTGCCAAGCACTGACTGACTTGGTTGGTGACAGTGGGTTGGATGAGGCTCCTGAAGGTTACGGCTCTTCGGTGGGTCACATGCTCATTCTTAGGTATCTAGAGACATGAACCAACATTTTTGAAGATTAACTACTTAGCTCTTACATCCCAACTCACCCTGCCTGCTCAAAGACAGATGGTCTTCTTCATCTACTCTCTCCGGGGTGGTTTATCCTGCTGGTCTAGGCATTAAGCTAAAAAAATTAGGGGTGCTGACAGATTCTCTCGCAGATCTGGTCTGTTGCCCTCCCCACACTCCAGAGGTGTTGGGGCAGACATGACTTGTTTAGGTCCTTGTCCTTCCAACCTTGAGCTGTGTCAACTCTGACGTCATTTTGATCTGACAGACTGGCACTGTTGGGGGGTAGTGGGATCTTTAAGAGGAGTGGCCTCCTGGGAGATCTGCAGGTCATTGGAGATTTACTCGGAAGGCCTCTGTCCTTCCACTACTCTAGGAAGGGAAATGAGGGCTCTGCCACATGTCACATGATGTGCTCCAGCCACAACATGCTGCCTTGTCATAGATCGGAAAGCAACAGGGCCACTAACTCAGGACCGGAACCTCCCAAGCTATGAGCCTGAAGAAGCCTTTTCTCTTCTGTACGCTGGTCACTCAGGTGTGTGGCTGCAGTGACAGACACTGACTAACACACGTTGGAAGATGGTCCTTAGACTTCCTGCAGGTATTGCATATGGTCTCCCCTGGTTTATGTGGCATCTTGTTCAGAAACACCAAGTTCAGGGGTCAGCCAGGATGTGGGCTTCCCCTTTTTATCATTTTTTTTCCCTATTTTAGTTTATTTCCATCTTCGGAGTGTATCTTTCTGGTTTGGCTCCATCTGCTACACAGTTGGAAACATGGAAAGTGTTCAGGGGAAGAGCTGTGTCTTGGAGCAGCAGGGTCCTCCTTGCTCACGACCTCTCTGGGACCACCCTACTTTCTTCCCAGCACCCTCGAGTCCTCTATGTCTTCTACAGCTGTTTTCTATTTAATCTGGTATTTACCATTGTTGTCCACAGAACGGTTTGCCAACACAAGCTGTTCCCCTATTGGGGGCTGGAACCTGTGATTTAATTCAAAAGACAGATGGAGCACAGATTCTACATCGAGTCTTGACTGAGACCATCTGGGTGTATATCCCTGCCTGCCATGTTTGGTTCTGGGGTCCTGGCCACTCTTTCTTAATTCTAGAGTTCTCAGCTTCAAAGTAGAGGGGTGGTCATCTGTAAGGCACAAAAGCCGCTGTGTAGATGAGTAAACGGATGCATGTGTATCTCCTGGGATACATCCTCTAGGATGACAGTGCAGCCCTGGTGACTGCCTCCTGCCCATCACCATCCACTGGGCAAGGCCTTCTTTTCTACTACAAACAGAAAACAACAACAAAGCCCATCTCTGTCTTTAGCTGCTCTTCTAACTGAAATCTGAAATGAAAGGCTGGTTAATTGTCACACTGAAATTATGGTATTTACCTGATTCCTATCCCAGCACACTGCACTGCAGATAAATGAGTATGTATGTGTGCGTGCATGCACGTGTGCATATTTATTCATACATATATACACGTAAATACATATATATATACATATACATACATAAACACATGTGTGTGTCTGTGTGTATGCCCAAAGACATCTAATTAATAGTATAGATAGCTCAGGAGTTCTTTTTATACATCTTCTCTTTCTGAAAACTAAGGTTTACTTTTGACTTAAAGTCATATTGAATGAGCTCCTCTCTTCAAAATGCGCGTTAAAAGCCCTACAAGCTGACAGTTTATAATCAATACACCAGAGAGAAAGGAGGCACCGTGTTTTCCTGCCCCATTTACTTTCAAAAACAGAATCAAGGTAATATGTTTTGAATTCCATTATCTCACTGTCAGCTGTGGGATTGCATTTCTTCCTCTCTAGACAGGCTTTTTTTTTTTCTTTTGGACTGAACTTGAAGGCGTGATGACTTACTACATTGTGATAGCAAGCTCCCAACCCAACCTGACAAGGTAAAGGGGGGAAAAAGGAAATGTTCTGAAGTGTAGAGAGCAGATCTGTCCACCCAGATACCAATATGAAATGCTTCGTGTCGGGTTGGGTTGTGTGATGGATGAGACTGGAGATTGTGATGATGAGTGATATCAGTCAGAGCAGAAAGACAAAAACCACATGCCTTCTTCCATGCATAGAATCCTAGATCTAAAATGTTACACACACACATACACACACACCACACACACACACACACACACACACACACACACACATGCACACAGAGGAGGGGGAGAATGTGTGCATTTATTTATTTTTATTTTTAAAAGATTAAAAACTTTAATCATGAGTGTGTGTATTTGTATGATTTTGGGAGGGGTTGTGTGCACACGAGTGCAGGTGTGCTTGGAGGCCAGAAGAGGACATTGGGTCCCCTGGAGCTGGAGTTATAGGTGGTTGTACACAACCTGACATGGGTGTTGGACACTGAACTTCATCCTCTGCAAGAGCAGCAAGTGCTCTTAACGACTGAGCCAGCTCTCCAGCCACACATGTGTGTTTATGTGTGTATGCGCATGTCATGACATTAGAGAGGGAATTGTGTGAGGACAGGAAGAGATCTCAGGAGGTGAGGAGAGACTGGTGGGATTCATGTAGAAGCAGAAACTGTCTGGGGGAAGAAAGGGAACCAGGCAGAGTGGGCGGGGCACGGGAGAGGGCAGTTGGGGAGGCAAACGATTGAAACAAAGTGTAATGGCACATGTCTGAAAATATCTTAATGAAACCCATTCTGTTACATTAATAAAAAGATTTTTTTAATAAAGAATAAAAGAAAAAGCTCTTAGGAAGCGAAACTGATGGGAGAGGTCGCAGTCACACATAGTTTGACTGTAGGGATGTTTTGAGAAAGAATTTGTTAGCTGATTTTATTACTTTGTGGACATCGCGTCCTTTGCTTACACAACTGTGTCTAAGCAGTTTAATCTTACAGGGCCATCCCGGGCTATGTGGTTCATCCTTGAACAACATATCACTGTGTGGTATGTGACTGCCCGAATCTTCATGCTCTCCATGCTGTGGGAGGGGAGAGCAGAGGAGGAGGGAAGTGTATTCCTGCTCCGCCATGACTGGCTCAGTAGGGAGCAAAATCTATTTGTTCCCTGTGCAAATGGTTGAAGATGCTGAGTGAAGAGATCTCTCCTATTTCTTGCCTGCAAAATTAGAAGCTGACTTCTGTAGGAGGCCAGGCTGTTGGGTGCGTACAGTGCCAACTGAACAACAGGAGGGAGCCGAACAGATCCACTGTGACCTTGGCCACTGTAGGACAGGGTGGTGTTCATAAAACCATCTCTGACAGGAGCTTTGTGAGAAAAATATGACCAGATGTAAAAGGCATGGGCGGGGGGAGGGGGTGTGAATCCCAGTACAGACATCAGTTTAACGGCACAGAGGAGCAGGTGACAGCTTTGAAGCCAGTTATATCCCTGTCTTTGTCACTGTCTTTCATTACAGATGGAACATGCCAATAGTGTAGCATGTGGGAAAATGTTCATTTTCTTGAGTTGTATAAAAATTAGCACAGAATCTAAATTAGCACCAAGATCTTTCTTCCTCCTGTCTAATCCACAAAACCAGCATTCTTTTTTTCAGGACGGCCCTTCTATCTGAACAGTATCATGACACTACCATTCTCGGGATTAGATGCCGATTTCTCAGAGCAACACTCATTATCAGCAGTCAACTTGACAGGGCCTGGGACTATAGAAGAGGCAAGTCTCTGGGGATGTCTGCAAGACAGTTTCTAGGCTGGCTTAACTGAGATGGGTCTACAGACCCACCCTAAATGTGAGAGGCACCATTCCATGAACTGGGGTCCTAGACTGAATAAGAAAAGGCCCGGTGTGTGTGTGTGTGTGTGTGTGTGTGTGTGTGTGTGTGTGTGTGTGTTTGTCTCCTGGCTTTCCAGCTGCAGACACAGTGTGACCAGCTGCCTCTACTCTCTCCACCATGATGGACTGTGAGCCAAAACAAATCCTGTCCTCCTTGCACTGCTGTGTCAGATGCTCTGTTGTAGGGACAAGGCAGCAGCTAAGAGACCGGTGTCTGCAAGCTGCTCGCACCTGTCAGGGCTCAGGCTTCAACTCTAGTAACTCCAGTAACAGCTTTCTTTTCGTCTTCCCTCAGCAAAACCTTCCTCTTAGAGTTACTGTTTCACAGAGAACCCCCATTTCAAAGGAATCCATACAGAGCATGGAGAACATAGGAAAAGGAAGATTTCTGGGACCACAAGTGCTTCCTTGACTGTGTAACGAAGTTGTTGAATTGGATTGCTTTCCTAACACGGAATACAGTCCCAGGCCAGCCATGGCCAGAACACAAACTCCAAAGAAGACAGGGCTTGAAGGCAGCGTGGCCAGGATGCCAGCAGCAGCAGAATACTGTAGTCACTAGGAAATGATGCCAAGTACAAGTGCCCTTGCCCTGCCATACACATAGTGGGCAGTGACAAGAACCACCTCCTAGGTCTTGAGTGACATACTGTTTTTGTAGTGGTGAGGGCAAGAGTGACAGTGATGGAGGTTTGGTGACTTTCTTCTCCTGCTTTCAACTTGCAGCGGTCAGCCAAGCCTGCAGGGGCTTCGAGCCCTTGCTAGAGGGTTTCTGGAGTGTGAGCTGCAGAGGTTTCTACCATAGCAAGCGTGTGTTGCCCAGCTTTCTTCAGAACGACATGCTGGCAGTCACTATCAAAGCTTATTATTCACTTGCGATTTTCATGGAGGAGTTTAGTTCCATCTCTCTGATCTAGAAAAAAAATGTGAGGGAGCAATATCATAAAGTAGGACCCAGATTGTGCACCAAGGAATGCATCCTCACAGGAGATCCAGAAACTGTGGTAAAAGGCAAGTCCACATGCATGAAAGCCCACAGACGGGAAATCCTCGGATCCTTCACTGAGTCCACACTGGCCAAGGCAGAGCCACTTCTGGTCTCTGTCTCTCATGCTGTGCTTCTTGTCTCTGGGCTCCTTGTTGGGGCAATCTCTACTCTTTACTTACCTAGATGAAAACGGCCATTTCGGAGAGACAATCAAGCCCAGGCCTGGCGTGGTGAGCCCAGCCCTGTACACTGGGTAAATCATAGCCGCACTGAGGCACCCTCCTGTTCCTTTTCTCTCACAAGCTGCTTTTTAATCACTTCCATCTCACATCTAGTCCAAGTGGGAAAGAGATGAAAACGGAATGTAAATTGTACTCTAATAGATTTTGGAATTAGAGGCGGTAGCAGCAGGCATCTGATTGCTGTTCTGAGCCCGTAGGAAGGACGAGTTCTCTTGGCACAGAAAACCTGCTTTCTGACTCTGAGAGACAATAAAGGCTAATAGCCTATGCTGCAGTGTAGGGGCGACACTCAGCTGTGGGCATTTTGCTTGAGGACTGGGGTGCCAGAGCAAAGGCCATGGTGGGATTTAAAGTTGTAAAAAGCCTCGTGAAAAAATGCATGTTTTTCATGTACTTTACTGAGTGAATTCCTATACATTTTTGTACATGGAATGTTTGATGTGGGTTCCCCCAGGTAATTTGCTCTCATAATTGGCAATAAATGCTGATTAAATTTAATGTATTAGTGCTGTGCTGGATAGTTTTATGTCCACTTGACACAAGCTAGAATCATCAGAGAGGAAGGAGCCTCAGTTGAGGAAAAGCTTCCATGAGATTCAGCTGTAAGGCATTTTATTCTCTTAATTAGTGATCAATGGGGAGGCCCCAGCCCATTGTAGGTGGTGCCATCCCTGGGCTGGTGGTCCTAGGTTCTTTAAGAAAGCAGGCTGAGCAAGCCATAGGGAGCAAGCTAGTAAGCAGCATCCCTCCATGGCCTCTGCATCAGCTCCTGCCTCCAGGTTCTTCCTCTGTTTGAGTTACTGTCTTGACTTCTCCTTCAATGATGAACAGTGATTTGGAAGTGTAAGTCAAATAAAGTCTTTCCTCCCCAACTTGCGATAGAAACACAAACTAAGATAAATTTTTCTAGACAATACCACTTTAATTTTTGTGTAGCTATATGAATATGTGGTATGTATGTATGCATATGTATGTTCATATGTGTATGGATATACATGTGTGATTGGCCCAAAGTTGATGCCTAGTGTCTTCCTCAATCTCTCTCCACCTTATATCCTGAGGCAGGATCTCTTATTGAACCTGGAACTATCCTATTTGGCTAGTCTAGCTTATCCTGCTTGCTCAGGGGATCTCCTGACTCCCTTTTCCATCACTAAGGTCACACAGTGGGTCTCCATGCCCATCACATTCATGTGGATGCAAATTCTAGTCCTCACGTTGGCATGGCAAGTGATTTACCCACTGAACTATCTATCCAGCCCCCACTATGTTAACTTTAGGAGGTTTATTGACACACAATTCACATACTATCTAAGTATGTATGGTGGCTAATTTTCATTGCCTGACTGGATTTGGTATCACTGTGGAGACTACATCCCCAGTCAAGTCTATGATAGTCTCTTCAGAGGGTATAACTGAGGACCGAAGACCCATTCTAAGTGTAGGCAGCGCCATCCCATGAGCTGGGCCACAGGACTGAATGTGAAAGGAGAATCACCTGACACCTGCATTCATCTCTCTGCCTTTTGACTGAGGATGCAACGTGGCCAGCTGCCTCCCACTCTTGCCGCCATCATCCCCTAACTATGAGCCAAAGTGAACCTTTCCTACCTCAAGTGACTCTTACCAACAAGGAAAGTAAGGAATACGGGATGCTTTGTGCAGTTACCGTGGAATACCTGAGACTGAGTAATGTATGAAGAGCAGAAATCTGTTTGTTGTAGGAAGAGACTGGGTGGTCCAGGATGAAGGCAGTGGGATCTAGTGGAGGCCTTTATGCCATATTATTATGACATTGCAGAAGGCAAAGAAACCATGAGAAATTAAAAAAAAAAATCAAACTCGTCCTTCATCAGAAACCCACTACTGTGATAACAGTACCCACCCACTCACAAAGCAGAGCCCTGAGGGCCTAATAATCTCTACAGATTCCCTCTGGAAGGTTCTGTAGCATTTGCTGCATAAAAGATTATGTCGCCTGCAACTGGAGATTGCTTTCAATTTTTCTTTCGCTCTCACCGAATTGACCAACTGTAGCTTCAGGACAACGTTGAGTTGGAAGCGCCGAGAGGAAACCTTTCTTTTTCTTGATGTTGAGGATAAAGCATTAAGTCTCTGATCATTGAGTCTCACATACACCCATCAGGTTGAGGAAACTCCTTTCTATATGACACATGTGTTGACTGTGTATGTGTTACATTGACAGATTTTCCTATATTGAGCCAACCTTCACTTCTAACACAAACTCCACTAGTTCATTTTCTGTAGCCTTTTACAGTAGACGTTGTTGGGTTCATTTTGATAGCGTTTTGTTGAGGACTTTTGATCTATGTCTAAAAGGCTGTGGGTTTGTAGTTTTCTTTTCATATCTGTGAATTTGGGAGGTGTTTACTTCCACCTTGAAGGAATGAGCTGAGACATGCCTCCTCTTCTAGTTTTTGGAAGAGCTTATGATGCATGCTATTAACACTTCTTTAAAAACCCAGTAAGATCTCCTAGTGGAGTTTTCTGAGCCTGGGTATTTCTTTGCAGGAACTACAAAGACTGAATTACAATGAGTCTTCTTCCTAATTATAGGACTATTTAGATTTTAAATTCTTCTTGAGTCAGTTTTATTAGCTTGTGTCCTTTATAGAAACTTGTTCATTTCATCTAATGTATCTTATCTGTTAGCATACAGTTGTTTATCATATTTCTTGTAACCCAATTATTTGTATAATATTAGTAGTAATATTCCCTCTTTCAAACCTGTTTGATCCTTCTTTTTTCTTGGTTAGTCCAGCTAAAAGGCTGTCGCTCTTGTTGATCTCAGAAAACCAACTTGGAGTTCTATAGGTTTTTTTTCTATTTTTCTACCCTGCTTCATCTATTTCCACTTAACTCCATCTCTTTCCTTCTGCTCTGGATTTGGTTTGTGCCTCTTATTCCAAGAGGAATTAAATTGTTGCATTCAGGTGTAGCAGGAATCTTAGAAGGTCTTATTAATAAAATCAAACCTGAGCCAGGTATTGGGGTGAACTGGAAGATCAGAAAGCCAGAACAAGCCACAGCTACCTCACCTCGTCAGATCCTCAGCTGGTCTTGTTTCCTCAGACTGGAGGCCTCTGAGTCCTCATCCAGAATGGGTCTCAGCTGAACTGCTGCTAGAAGCCTGAAAGCTTAACCAGCCAAATGCTTAACCAGGCCAAATGCTTAACCAGGCCAAATGCTTCTAGTTTCTGCTCTTCACACCTTATATATCTTTCCTTTCTACCATCACTCCCTGGGATTAAAGGCTCGCTTTCTGGGATTAAAGGCGTGAGTCACCATACTTGGCTGTATCCTTGAACACATGGATTTCTGCCTCTGGAATGCTAGGATTAAAGGCGTGTGCTACCACTGCCTAACCTTTATGTTTAATATTGTGGCTGTTCTGTCTCTGACCCCAGATAAGTTTATTAGCGTGCACAATATTTTGGGGAACACAATACCACCTCATTCAGGTGATCTTTCCTTGTCTTTTGAAGGCAGAGCCTTGTACATGGTGGGTGAGCCCTCTTCCACTGACCTAAGCCCCTTCTTCTTTTCTAATGTAGGCATTTATCCTATACAGTTCTTTCTAATTTTTCTAAGAATTGATTTATCTGTGTCTTAGTTCATTCCGGTTGCAGTGAAAAGACATTAGGACCAAAACATCTTAACAACAACAACAAAAAAAAAGAGTTTATTTGAGGGTTACAGTTTCAGAGGGTTAGAGTCCATGACTGGGTTGGGATCATAGTGGCAGGCAGCAGGCACGGCACTGGAGCAGTAGCTGAGTGCTCACATCTTGAGACACAGTCATAAGGGTAGGGAGAGCTAATTGAGAGTGACACAAGTCTTTTGAAACTTCACAACCCACCCCCAATGGCACACTTCCTCTAACAAGATCACGTCCTTTAATCCTCCCTAAACAGTTTCATTAACTAGGGACCAAGCACTCAAATATATGAGCTTATGGGGCCATTCTCATTCAAACCACCACAAGTGACATTCCATATCCTGGCATCTTATGTTTTTATTTTTACCCTTTTCAAAGTGTTCTCTAATTGTTTTATTCTTTGACCTACTGGTTGTTGAGAAGCATGTTATTAATTTAAATATGCAATTGTGAATTGTACACATTGCCTCTATGTACTTATTTCTTAACTCAATCACACTGTGGTCAAATATACTGTGTTATTTCGGTCTTTTAAATTTTTACCAAAGCTTGTTTTATGGCTGAGGCTGGTTTGTCTTAGAAAATATTCCACCTGCACTTGAGATATGGCTATAGGTGTTAGTTCATGGACCTACAGCTTTAAGATGTAATTGTTGTAAGAGATTGGCAGCCTGAGCAAGATATAGCCATGTCTTGCACAGTCTCTGTCTCTCTGTGTGTCTCTCTGTCTCGTCTCTGTCTCTCTCCCTGTCTCTCTGTCTCTGTCTCTGTCTCTCTGTCTGTCTGTCTCTCTCTCTCCACCCCGTATAAGCAGCAAAGTGTAAGGGAGAATCCCTCCCAGTCTCTTTCAGGCAACTGTAGCCTGGAAGTCCAGTCCCATGTAGCTTTGAGTTAAGGCTCTGCTTCATATCTAGTGCCTCATTATGAAAACCACTTATCACTGAGAGCACCCACTCCAAACATCAAAGTAGACGTTTGTTTGTTTGTTCTCTTGAACATTAACAATGCAATACGGCTTATATGCGGAGATTTGTAAGCCCTCTTCCACTGACCTAACCTCCTTCTTCTTTCTGACCAGCCTTTGCAGTCTTTGAGGGCCAGTGAGCTGAAAACAGGAATATGTGGCACTCCTTCCCAAAGTAGCAAAGCCTTATGTGTACACATTCTCACCCTTTTCCTGCCTCTCTAGCTGCAGTTTAGATTCAACACCTGGAGTTTCAACAGTTTTAACAATGGCAATGCAGTCCAGAAGTTAATTTTAAACTACTATTAGGAGTTGATGAGCCAAAGTACTTGATGGCATTAGCAAGTAGTTACACTAGCCCTAGGTGGCCCATCTCTGAGCTCCTTCCATGCTAGAAATCAATTTGAATCTGGCTAAGCCCACAGCAGGGATTTAAAAAAAATGTAGTGTGTGTGTGTGTGTGTGTGTGTGTGTGTGTGTGTGAGAGAGAGAGAGAGAGAGAGAGAGAGAGAGAGAGAGAGAGAGAGAGAGAGAAAGAGAAAGAGAGAGG
>CABHPH010125714.1:67039-110527 GCA_902168325.1 Peromyscus nudipes
GAGAGAGAGAGAGAGAGAGAGAGAGAGAAAGAGAAAGAGAGAGGTAGGCAGCACACTCACGGAGGCCAGAAGAGGGCACCAGATCCCCTAGAGCTGGAATTATGCATCATGGTGAGCCACTCAACATGGCTGCTAAAAACTAAACTCTTGTCCTCTGGCAGAGCAGCAGGTGCCTTTAACTGCTGAGTCATTTTTCCAGTACTGGGCAGGTTTCTTTGGAACATCATGTTCCTTCTTGTTGTTAAGCTTCCTTCAGGGAAGTCAGTTAATTTCTCTACTCTTTCATGTTTCCATGTTTAAGTTAGTGATAATAACATTTACTTCTTAAGCCCTTCCTGCAGCTTACCAGCAGTATACATGAAGACAGTCAGTGAATGATGAGTGGCCGAGTTACTTTTCTGTTGCCGTGATAACATAGTGTGACACCAGCCGTTTGAAGAAACGAGGATTGGGTTTGGCTCGCAGTCCATCACTGAGGAGTAGTCACAGCGACAGGAGCTTGGAGCAACTGGTCACATTGCATCCTCAGTCAGGAAGCCAAGGGTGGTGGATTGTTGAGCTTAACTCACTTTCTTTGCATACAGTCCAGGATCCCAGCCCAGGGAAAGGTGTCACTCACAGAGGGCACGTCTTCCCCACTCAGTTAACCTAACCAAGATGATCTCCCACAGGCGGGCCCAGGGGTCTATCTCCCAAGTGAGTCTGGAGGTCACCAGGTGACAGCTAAGATTCACTTGACAGTGCATGTGGAGCCTGGGAGACTATGTATTCTATGAGGGCCCTTCCAGGAAGCTTTAACAGAAGACTCACCCCGAATGTGATGGCACCACATGGGCTAGGATCACAAACAGAACAGAAAGAAGAGCGCAGAGCACCAGCCAGCGCTCATTGCTCTCTGCTTCCTCACTGTCGATGCCACGTGACCAGCTGCCTCAGACTCCTGCTGCTGTGTCTCGCCCTCCAGGATGGACTCCACCCTCAGCCTGCGAGTCTGAGTAAACCTTCCTTCTGGAAGCTGCTTCCCCCCAGGCATTTTGTCCCAGTGATGAGAACACAACGGATATGAGCATTAGGACTTTGTGGACACAGAGTGTCAAGTGGGTGGGCTACAGAAAATTCTCCAACAGCCTGGAGGACGTGGGAGGTTCCAAAAGAACGGGTACCCTGCTGTTGGAACTCAGTGAATTGCTGTCCAAACCAAGTCATGGCTTCACTGTTCTGATTTCCAGGCCCCACAGAGAAGAGGGGGGCATTTGTGGGGTTTCTGACACGTGTCCAGTTGGGAGGTGGCAAAGTTGGCTTCTGCTAACCCTAAGAACATAAGCTAATTGTAGGTACCAAAACTGACCAACTGACTGCCACCTCTTGTTAACACAAAGGGGACTCTCTGGAAGATCATCTGTCCTCTTGCCTGAGCTGGAGAGATGTCTCTTTACTTCAAACATTTGCCCTTCCAGGGGACCCACGTTTGGTTCCCAGAACTCAGGATGGGCACCTTCAGAAGATCTGATACCTTCTTTTGGCCTCTATACAGGGAACCCCACAGATGTGGCGTACACACAGACACAAATAAAAATAAAAATCTTACGAAGGAGCTCCTTCCACTCCAGCCTCCTTGGTGTCAAGTTACAGATATGTACCACTGCACCCAGTTTAACCGTTAGAAAACAATGGCAGCTAGTCTATACTTTTGACACGTTTTTCCATTCTTAAAGTTAGATAGAAGATGGCAGTACCAGCTCATAACTGCTACAAATTTTACGTATTGAATTTTTGTTTGTCAACTCATAATTCACTCAGCTTTTCCTTTGGTTCAGACTTCAAGGCTCCACAAAGAGTCTTCATTCATTCAATCCCTACCATTACATTCATTTTCCCATGTGACCGACCATTATGCATGGCATGCTCAGCCTTCGAGTTGATTTCCTGTCTCCTCTATGGGGTCATAAGAATGTGAAATATTAAACCTTATCCTGAAATACACAGCAAAGCTTGTAAGCTATGTACAGAACTGGCATCCGTTAATCAAATAAATCTGTGATGGAGAGGGATATTTACATCTTTTATTGTCGTTTTGCATGCACAGGTGTAATAATATTTGAAGTCAAGCAGAACCAATTCCAGTTAGTTCACTTGCACAGCAGCTTGGGATCTGGGTCAGCTGCTTTTACTACTGCTTCTCTCATAATAATACAAGTGTTTAAGTGCAAATGGTGTTTGGGAAGTTCAGGTGCAGACAGGAGGAAGCAAAGGATGATGGGGGATAGGAAAATCTGTAGAGCGTTGGGCTCTGGGAAATAGAATAAAACATACATCCCAGAATAATCCCACCAAAAGAGAGTAAGAAATTAAAATATTTATGTCCCAGTACCCAAGGGTGACTGGCTAAGGGCAGAGTCCGTGGAAATTGAACTCCTCTGCATTTTGGGCTTTCCATGCAGAGAGGCAGAAAGGGAACCAGAAACCACAGGCTGGCAGCTAAAGGCTAGCTAGCTGGAGGCCATGAAAAAGTACAATCTGAGAGATGGGGGTGGGGTAGGGGGACACAGACAGTTATGATGCCTGCACCCTGAAGGTGTTATCCCTGTAAGGGATCCAGAGCCCAGGTGTGGCCTAGAGAGCAGGGATAGGTACTGCATGTCCCAGGGGCTGAACCTACCTCAGTTTCCAGAGTCTCCCAGACCCTCATTTCCACTCCCAACTTGGTCAGTCCCAGCAGTAGCTGCTGAACAGCAGCACAAGGGGGCATCTAAGTCATTAGAGGCTATGATGATGGTTAAACATGCATAGATTTGTGTTCTGGTTTCCTTCTGTTGCTGTGATGAAACACTCCAACCAAAAACAACTTGGGGATGAAAGGGTTTATTTAGCTTACACTTCAAGATCATAGTCCATCACTGAGGAAAGTCAGGACAGGAGCTCAAGCAGGAACTTGAGGCAGAGACCATGGAGGAATGCTGCTTGCTGGCTCGCTCTCAGACCTATGCTTAGCTAGCTTTCTTGTATAGCTTGGGACCACCTGCCCAAGGAATGGTGCCACCCACAGTGGGCTGGGTCTTCCTATATCAATTAACAATCAAGATCACCCCCCACAGAAATGCCCACTAGCCAGTCTGATCTGGGCAGTCTCTCAGTTGAGAGTCACTTCTCGGGTGACTATAAACTGTGTCAAGGTAACAATTAGCTATCTAGGAGAACATCATAGTTTGAAGAATGAAGAGGCCTCCCCGGGTCACCTAAGACCTGTGGGAGCTCCTTTGGGGCCCCAGATCTGATCTCTGCTCTGGCTTCTGTGTCTGCCTATCTAGTTGCCACATAAATCTTTATCTTACTTCTCAGCCATCTATCAGTCCTGATATTATGGTAGGAAATGGTTGACCAGATGGACTGAACTGTAGGTTATCAAGTTTAAAGATACCCTTTAAATACCCATTTTTCTATTTCCTGGGTTTCATTAACGGAAATCAACAAGCAATTATGTAAAAGTTCAGCCAGAAAATCTATGGCAAATTGTAATAAGGTGTAGTTCCAGCAATCAGAGACTCTGAACTTAATTAACGCTCTGTTATTTTGAATTTCTGTAATATGGATTTAGATGCCTTTTTATAACTCCAATTTTATATTGAGATGGATTTTCTATTAACATGTAAGTCACTAGTAGTATTAACCAATGCATGAAACCTACTGACCCTCTGCAAATTTTTTGTTATAATAAAATACTAATGCAAATGTGCTTCTGCATATGGCTGCTTGTTAGAATGCCCGGTGCCCTTGGCATACTGGCTGTGCCTGAGCCTCTTCATCTGTATCTCATAAGGCTGACTGAACTCTCGGGGAACTCATTTGCTGTTTAATTTGCAAACCATACTCTCTGGCCAAAGAAAAGAAATCCCGATTTAGAAGAACTGATTATTATAAAGTAAAGCCCTGATCATTTTCAATGTTATAAATCTCTCCTGAAATTTGTCTCTTTAGTTTTTCACTGCAGAGGCCGTTGGGAATTGCAGAAAAGCCAGAACAAATGAGTTTTGCACTAAAGAAGATAAGGCAGGCAGAACCAAGTGATGCTCAGATATTTAGACATTGGGTAAGCCTTGGTTATTTAGGCTAAGTGACAGTGTTGCCACCAGCTAGCTTTCCAAGCTGCCAAGGCATGGGCTTGCTCTCCTTGTAGGTGAGCGACGGCCTATCAAAGGCATTCTCACAGCTACCCTTTCTTCTGGGGACCTCAGAGCTCAGCACAAACAGGCACTCATCCACGTCCAGGCTGAGACAATGCCCCCATTCACAGGGCTGAAAGCAGTTTTCAGGCAGGAATCCAGCAGCAGACAAGTACAGCAGGACTCAGGATTTAGAAGGGGTTGAAAGAAAGGCAGATGCCCAGCCCTGCTCAACTGTAGAGGTCACCAGAACCTTCATTAAGGACAAGACATGTATGCCAAAAGGGAGATAGATTTTCCTTAAGACACCAGATCATCTCCCAGTTCATTGTCACCCAAGATGATCTGGGTGGCCTGCCCCTGCTGGAGTCGCCCAGAGGATTAGCAGACATGGCTTCCTGGCTCTTTTGTCCTCTACGTAGACCTGCTGGACCAGAACCTGAGTGCCAGGGACCTTGAATCCAACCTTAATAGGCTCCATTGAGTTCCACTGTAGTTCCACTGTCCTTTATCTCCAAGTTCAAGAAAAAAGGAGGAGGAGGAGGAGGAGGAAGAGGAGGAGGAGGAGGAGGAGGAGGAGGATCTGAGTCGGTGGTGGCACACACCTTTAATCCTAGTACTCGGGAGGCAGAAGCAGGCAGATCTCTATGAGTTCCAGGCTAGGCTAGCCTAGAGAGCTACTTCAAGGACAGGCTCCAAAGCTACAGGGAGAAATCCTGTTTCAAAAAACTAAACAACAACAACCACAAAACAATAGGATCCCACAGCCTGCATAGAGTGGAGCTGGAATTCCATTCCAGGACTCCAAGCTGTAAGAAATAAGTCACTGTGGCCCATTTTCAGTATGAGGTGCACTTATTAAAGCTCATCAAAGAGTCCAGAGAAGGAGTAGGCCCTAGGCCCCCTCATCCCTAGCTGGTGACTGTTTGTCTCACAACTCTGAGAGCCGGGAAGTCTCAGGCAGTCTGTTAAACAACTGAGCCCCAGAATATTCATAAGATAAGACTTTGCATCCTAACCAATAGGGTGGAGATCTCTCTCTCTCTCTCTCTCTCTCTCTCTCTCTCTCTCTCTCTCTCTCTCTCTCTCTCTGTGTGTGTGTGTGTGTGTGTGTGTGTGTGTGTGTGTGTGTGTGTATGGTATTGGGGTATGCTAGAAGGATCCAAAGATTGTACCTCTCAGGAGAACCAGCCTATGGGGAAAAGGATCAGTGGTTTCTCATAACCTGGATCTTTAAAAACCACTGTGTCATACAGAAGTGACAAGCCAACCATTTTGCCCATGCTCTGTGCTGGCATCCCTTTCCTCAGAGTGGCATACAGAGAACTGCTTCTCTCTCACTAGTCTCTCTAATTTAGGATAGAATGAGGTCTTGTTCCTGTGAACTCTCCCATGGGCTCTGTTCTTCATGCTCCCAAGCTGTCACTCCCTAGTACTTGCTACCCAATGACCTCAGTAGGCACCCCTTACTGGGGAATAGCTGTGCCATATTTTGTAGCTAGGTTTCCCTTCCCAGGAGGTTGAGCATCCTATTAGTCTTAGGGAGGGAAAAGAATTCTTGGTTCTTACCAGGAGTTTTCTACCTATACATAACATCAATTTTATTTCATTTCCCACTTAAAAAACAAAAGAGCCACAATCCCATCATCAATTGCATGGAAGTTAAAGAGACTCACATACCAAGACACTCAGACCATCAAATCCCAAGAGTATGACTTTCAGAAACTTAGTCATTCCTTTTTCAACCCTTCCCACTGAAACTACCTCTTTTGAATAGTTTGAAAATTAAAAAAAAAATTATGAGTGATTAAAAAATTATTATAGTTCCCAACTCTGTACTGGAAGCATCAGACCCTGTTCTGCTGATAATGAATTCATGTCATCACTGTTACGTATGTTCCCCGGATCTTTCTGCAAGAACACCGGGCTGGGGATAAGTGGGAGGGAGAGGGAGGAGGGAGAGGGAGGAGGGAGAGGGAGGAGGGAGAGGGAGGAGGGAGCTGATGGAGCTGATGCAACCTAAGAGGACAGGATGTGCCTGGAGCTTATCAGAGCTGCCAAGGACACAAGGTGGAGATATTAATCACTAATCAATGGCAGGGTGGGGAAGTTGAGTGGGTTTAGATTCCTACCGGATGACAGCTGAGGAGCATTTTAAACACAATGATCATCTCAGGAGAAAGTGATGGGAGAAAGGATGACACGTCAAAACGCAGGGATGGATGGACATGGGTGAAGATGTAGGGAGAGGTAGTCTGGGCGCTGACAGCTGGCACCTTCCTTAGAAGACCAGAGTTAGGACGAGTGGGGTGTGGCAAGAAGGAAAACTGCCAAGGAGAGGTTAGGGAAGACCACTCGGAGACTCAGGTGCCTGAGGGTCCTGAGGGCAGCCCTGAGCATGTGGCAGCATGGGAGAACAGAGCCACCTAGGGACGCATAGTGATGGCATCATAAACCTGCACTTGCAGAAGAGACACTTGGAAGAACACTGGTCGTTTGCCTGTGACAGCTGTTGCTGTCCTGTGGCAGAGTGTGACCACATGCCCTCGCCTACTATTCGTTCACCACTGTGGTCAACAGACAACATGGAAGTTGTGTAGTCAGCAGGTCTCAAGATGAATAATACATGCAGGCCATAATAACACAGGCCAGCATGTGGTGACTGCGGGACAGTAGGTCCCGTGTGAGCTGTGCCAACTGCTTGTGTTTTCTACCTTCTTTCTAACATCCCCAGATGAGCATTAGACTACAGCTGTGTTGTCCCTGTATCCTTAATTCCATCCTTCTGTCCCCTCTGCCGATTTTTGGGCTGCAATTTTATTTACTTATTTTGCTTTTGTTCCACTAAAGAGGAAAAAAAAAGTTAAATTTAAATTTCATTATGGTTACAGTTAACAAATGTAAGTCAAAAATTGAAATTGACGGTGCTGGAGTGATAGCTCAGTCAGTAAAGTGCTTGTCTTGCAAGCGAGGTCACGGTGAGGATCGGAGCACTGCTCTCGGCCGCAGTGTACTCTACTCCAGGGCACTCCAGGCACATGCACCAAGAGCTGAGGGTGAGGGCTCCAGTGTGGTCCTGATTACAGAGCCTCAGGGCAGGAGCACCCACAAGACCCAGGCTCCAAGAAGGGGAACCTGTGTCCAGGTCTCCTACCCAGAGGAGACAGGGAGGGAAGAATTCTGATACTACGTCCAGAATGTCATCCAAAGCAAAGAGGGGTGATGCACAAAGAGCAGGGCAGGGGGTGTCCAAAGGGGACACAGACCATCATTGATCAATCTCCCTGGGATCTTGTCAAGTCCAGAGCCCAGAAACATCTCGTGAAAACTGATAATCCGAGTTTTCAGACAGAGACAGGTGACAATGCACAGCTGTCATCCCAGCACTTGGAAGGTAGACCCAGGAGGATCGTGAGTTTAAGGCCGGTCTTGCTAATATGAGTTTAAGGGCAGCGTGAGATGTTTAGGACTGTCTCAAAACACCAAAAAGCTAATAATAAAACCAGAAGAATTTTCCAATGTGGGGAGTGGCAGGGAAGTATTTTGTTTTTAAAAACAAAATAATAATAATAATGATGATAAAAGCACAGGTGTCCAAAAAATGAATTGAGGAGGGAAACATGGTTTATATGATTTTAAATATATTTAATTTTAAAGCAATTTTGTGATAATTAAAAAAATAAGGGGTTTAAGAAATACTGTCTACATCCACTTCAAGTCGATTTCTCCTGGGAATCAGCAGAGTGCTCCAGTTTCTTTATCACATCCCTGTCTACTTCCTGGTGAGGAGAGCTCTTCATGCTTCAGGTTCAGATGACCCTGGATGCGGGGCCCTTGCTCAAGCCATTTATTCCGGGGAGGAGCTGCAACCTGCGTTTCAAAGGCAGGACACAGACTAGAGGCATTTCTTTGTATAAGATTTTAGCTTATTTAACTTGTATATGTGTGTGTGGGGGTGTGGAGGTCAGAGGACAACACGTGGGAGTCGGTTCTCTCCTTCCACTAAGTGGGTCCTGTGGCAAGTCCCTTTACCTGCCGAGCCGTCTCATCAGCCCACATTTCCTTACTTAGCCGTGGTGTACTGAATGCCCACTCCACCAGGTTGGATAAGATGCTCTCCAGGCCCAGGAACAGATAACAGTGTGTGGAATGACTGGCACCAGGCAGACACTTGGGAAATGAAGAATGAATGAGTGAGTGAGAGAGTGAATGAATGAATGGATGAGTGAGTGAATAATAGAGTGAGTGAGTGAATGAGTGAGTGAGTGAATGAATGAATGGATGAGTGAATAAGTGAATGAATGATTCAATGGAAGAACTGAGGCGTTGTGAAGAAGATCTAGTCTTGAAAGACGCTGAAGGCAGGGAGGGTCAGGGCAGTTGGGAGGTTGGAGAGGGGCATGCTGGGTAAAAAGAAGACCACACCTGAAGGCACTAAGGTAGCAGAGAACAAGCACGTTGCAGAAGCTGCATGAGGTATAGTGTAGCAGGGTTGAGCAAGAGATAGAAAGGGTCTTAAGCAGACGTTTTCATTTACATCTAAATTTGCCGTTTTTATGAGCATCAATCATAAGAACAAATAACAGCCAAGGTCTTTGTGCGTACTGTATTAAGTCACGTGTTTGCTGCTCTGACAAACACCTGGCAAGATGCCAATCCAAGAGAGAAGGTTTATCTTGGCTCCCAGTTTGAGGTCACATGGCATGCATGGTCAGGAAGCCTAGAGAGAAGGATGCTTGTGCTCAGCTTGCTCTCCTTTTTATGCAGTCCGAGACTCCAGCCTGTATGGTGTTGCCATCCACAGTTAAGGTGAGCCTTCCCATCTCATTAGACCTAGTCTAGAGAATCCCTCCCAGACATCCCAGAGGCTCATCTCCTAGGAGATTCTGCATCCTGTCAAGTTGGCAGTCATTATCAAGCACACATGTTAACACACCGCCATATCAGATTTATATGCTAGTTTTCATTATTCCTATTCTACATGTAAATAAACACAAGTTCAGGGGATTTAAGAAACACAAAACGTCACATGGATTGAATGAGTTCTTATTGGATACTTAAAGGTATTTCAGAAACAGGCAAGAAACAACTTGGAATTCTCTCTCTATCTCACACACACACAAATATATGTGTGCGTGAGTGTATATGTATGTATATTTGTATATACACACATATATACACATTTTATGCATATAGTATGTGTATGTATATATGGTTGTTTATATGCACACATATACACTATACACACACACACACACACACTATGGTTTATAGTCTTTCATGAGGTGTATCTTAAAGTGACATCAAAGTTTGGAATAGACCTCTGGGTGGATCAAGTTCTACTTTATTGGTAGCTAGTTGAAGAAAATATATACTGGTCTTTCAAAAATCAAGATTACTCTACACCTCAGGCCTGAACCGCTTTCTAGAAGCTGCATCTAGATGGAAGATGTGTGACTCCATATAGAGCTCAATTTACTCAATTATGAACACAAATAAGCAATTGAAAAATGACAAAATCCTGTGTGTTTTCTGTTTCCTGACTATGGAGGACCAATGTGACCAGTGTGACCACACCTCCCCACCACAACGCCCCTTAAATTCTAAGTCGAGGTAAATCCTGCTTTCCTCACACTGCTTTGTGTCCACTCTCTGGTCAAGGCCAAATAACAGTAACTAACACAGTCAGTGATGAGCTAAAATATGTTGGAATCCACCTGTAACTCCAATTAAGTGCCAGTCAAAATAGAATGGTCAGTGACACGGTCATTTTATTACTTTCATATTATCACAAGACAGCAGATACATTTTAGGTTTTTGAGGGGACATTTTAACCATGTAAGATGTGGAAGGCCATAAGCAATGCTGTTGGTGTGGGTGCTCTGCGTGGGGAGAATGAGACCCAGAGGTGCGGTGGTGATGGGGTGGGGTGTCAGAAGGGAAGAAATGTCAGAGTAAGAAGGTGTGTGTGTGAGCATGGTGTGAGGTGTGTGTGTGGACAGGGAAGAGGACAGAAACAAACGGCTGGCCACTTGGCAAGAATATAGTTTGGCTTCGGTCTCACAGCAAAGATGTTTCAGAAGTCCATCCCTGCCTTCTGACCTAGAAAGTCCATTTCAAGGGAGAACTTTATTTCAAGTGAATAAAGATGCCAGTAGATGTTTGTTCTCACGGGTGTTTTTTGATGTTACACACACAGGTAGGAAGCTAGAAACAAATAAATGTACACGCGGTTGACAGCTCCAGAGTCGAAGCCTGTGAATGATGGCCTAGGATTGCAACCATTGAAAACACTGACTGAAAATTACTTCAGCCCCAGAGGGAACGCATGCACGTGATTGTTTACAATGAGGCACAAACTCTGGGTAACTTTGCTCCAGTTTCATAAAATCAAATGACACATAGACACGAGGAAAGAGACTAGGAAGAAGGAAGGCAAACAGCTATCTTTCTAAGATTTACTTTCATTAATTTTTATTACATGGAGATGTGTGCCTGTGGATGGGTATGTGCATGAGAGTGCAGGTGTCCACGGAGGCCAGAGGCGTTGCGTCCCCTGGAGCTGGAGCTCCAGAAGGCTCTGAACCTCGGGATGTGAGAACCAAACTGAGGTTCTCTGGGAGAACAGCAAGTTCTCTCACCATCCTGCCACCTCCTCCAGTCCAGCAACTCGTAGTCACAACTGTGAGGTGGAAGCCAACCTAAAACTACTTTAAATTTTTTGAATAATTTGTGCATGCGTGTGTGTGCGTGTGCGTGTGTGTGTGTGTGTGTGTTTGTGTGTGTGTCTGTGTGTCTGTGTGTCTGTGTGTGTGTTCGTGTGTGTGTGTGTGTGTGTGTGTGTGAAAATGCACACATGTGTTTGCCTGAGGTGTCTTCCTCTGTCAACACTCTCCACCTTGTCATTTGAGACAGAACCTGGAGTTTGCCGTATCTGCTAGACTAGCTGGCCAGCAAGCCCCTGGGATCCAGCTCTGCCTCCACCTGAGCACGGAGTCGGGAGCATGCACAGCCCTGTCTGGTGGTGATGACAGGGACTGATTAGGAATCAAACTCAGCTCCTCGCACTTGTG
The DNA here is from genome assembly GCA_902168325.1 of Peromyscus nudipes. NCBI lineage: Eukaryota > Metazoa > Chordata > Mammalia > Rodentia > Cricetidae > Peromyscus > Peromyscus nudipes. Next base: position 78,273 of record CABHPH010125714.1, read on the forward strand.
CAGAAGACACTGTACTCTTTGAGCCAGCTTCCCTGTCCTTTTTTTTCTGTGTATTTTTTTTTAAATCACAAAACCACAGAGGTCCTTCACACTTGTCTAATTTGCAATGACCACTAAAGACCGATTGTGGAAAAGGGAAGGAAAACCAGGAGGGACCTTCAGTCTCTGAAGAGGACACTTCACCCTGGCTGAAATTTCCCAGCTGAATGCTGATGAAATGTTTAAGGACATTGGGGCCTGGTTCTGTTCTGGCTCTCGTGGTGACAAAGGGCAGGTGTTTTCCTTAGGCTTCAACAATTCTAACTCAAGCTTCATGTAACACAAGGGCCTTGGGATATCCCAGTAGGTCATAATCCCTCATCTTCTTGCTTAGACTGCTCTTGAGGCAGCAGCTCCCATAGCTGTTAGCTCCTCCATTCCAGATTCCACAGAGTGCCTCTGCCATTTTCCCATCTATATGTTCTTTCATCTTTATGTTAATTTTAAAATGTACACATGTATGTATGTGTTGTGTGCATGAATCTGTACATACCTGTTGGGATTTGTATGGGCATATGTGTGTATAGGATGGGATCAGGACTTGAGCGGATTGAGGAGGATGCTTGCTGGATTCCCCACAGGCTCATTTGTAGCTAGCTTTCTTACCCAGTTAAGGATCACGTGCCCAGGGAACGGTGCAGCCTGTGGAGTACTGGGCCCTCCTGCATCAATTTTCAAATCAATCCCTGACAGACAGACATGCCCACAGGCCAGTCTTATTTGGGTAATCCTTTAATCGAGACTTCCTTCTCAGAGGACCCTAGGCTGTGTCAAGTCAACAGTTAAAGCTAACTAAGAAACCAGGTCTCTCCTTGACTTCAAGTTAGTCCAGCTAGCTGGCTGGCCATAGGGATACCCTGGAGGCTGCCACACCACTGCCTGTTTATGTGGGTCCTAGGAATATGAATTTCCTGGTCTCTCCATTTGCGAAACTCAAGCATTTTATCTACTAAGCCATCTCAGTTCCTATTTACATTTTTACTTTTATGATATGATCTTTGGAAATCTCCAGAACATTTTGTATAAGAGCAATTAAAAAATAAAGCCCTCCTCCCTAGTAACAAACCTTTCACAGAATAAAGGTTTTCTGGTAACTGAACCTGAGTTTCTGAGATCCCATATCTACTCGATAAGAATGTTGTCTTAACTCTGAAGCCAGAATCATGTGGCCGAAGCTGCCAACTTCTGCTGCTTACTGGGGCTGGAACATGGCCCCCTTGTTTAATTACATCTTCACCAGCTTTCTGTTTTCCTTTACTGCCTAAGCTTGGCTGTCTTTGAACTTGATCTTTAGACCAGGCTGGCCTCAAACTCAGAGATCCGCCAACCTCTGCCTTCTGAGTACTAGAATTAAAGGCATGTACCATCACACCTGGGTTTAAACTTTTCTTTAATTCCTTTCCACAAGTTGGAAACTTAGCTGGGTGGGATCTTGCCTAGCAAAATGACAAGGGTTCATGATACAACCCTTATAGTCATCCATTTACCCCTCTATAGAACATGTGGTCTCAATGCAGATAAGTTCTTCACTGATAGAGTGAAAACTGGTCCTGAGTGTAGTAATAGACATGTTGGACTGTGGCCTGTGCAATAGTCCTTAGCCTTCCAGAACTCACCCCACACAGCATGGTCTTATTCCTTAGTATTCAACTTATCCCATTCTAGAAAAGCTTTATTTAAATTTAAATGAGTTTAATTAGAATTCATGTGTGTCTGTATGTGTGCATGTTTATGTATGTGTAAGTGTGTCCGAGTGTGCCAGTGTGAATGCACACATGTGTTCATGTGTGTGGAGGCCAGAGAACTATCTCAGCTGTCATTCCTCAGCATTCACCTTGTTTTTTGAAACAGGGTCTCTCATTGGCCTGGAACTCACCAGTAAGCAAGGCTGACTGGTCAGTGAGCTCCAGAGGATCACTCATCTTCATCTTTTTTTGTGTGGGTTCTTTTCCAGTCTGCTCAGTCATTTTTGTGGAATAAATGCTAATAGATCCATGATTGCTTTCCCAAATGTCATCTAAAACATGCATCAAGGTGCTACGCTTTGGGACCAGGCATGAGAGTGAACTTGTGCTCCCTCTAGTGGCCTTGAAAGAGCACAGCACAGCTATTGAGAGGAAGATGTCAGGGTGAGCAGTTCCTCAATGGCCATTTATTTCACAGCCACAATAGCAGGATATCCCACTCCACAATTTGACATTAAAGGAAAGTCTAACCTAGATTTTCAACTCTTGGTGAATGCATATCTCTCTCTCTCTGTCTCTCTCTCTGTCTCTCTCTGTCTCTCTCTCTCTCCCCCCCTCCCCCCGCCTGTAGGCCCGTGGGCCTGGGTACATACATGCACAGTGCATATTTAGAGAGCCCAGAAAGACTTTGGGTGTGTGTTGGTCTTCTGGCACCTTCCACCTATTGTTTGAAACAGGGTCTCTCAGGCCTGGTACCTGCCCCCATCCCTTCCAGGATGCTTTCTATCTTGCAGGACTGGGATTACAGGTGCGTGCTCTGCTATGCATAGTCTTTTATGTGGGTTCTCAGAATCTGAAATGCTTTACAGACTGAGCCATCATCCCAGCCTGAAAATGGAGTAATAATCTCAGCATAATGTAACCAGGAAATCAAAATGCAAATTTATACCCCTGGGTCTGAATTTCTATTGTAGAAGAATATATATATTCTTTGAACATAGTAGAAGAGGCAGAGGCAAAAATAACCAGCATAGCAAGTGGGGTGGTAGTGAGTCCAGTGAGTGAGATCCCAGCCTTCCTAAGCTCTTCACAAGGCTGTGTGTGCACACACTTCTCTGCTCTTGCTGGGTGATGCAGGATCCAGACCTGGAAGGCCACCTGCATGTGTCCCTGCTGCCTCTGGCAGAGACTGTCAGTAATGGCTCTGACACTGCAAGGCAGCACGCTTTATGGGCAGTGCCCTCCTGGCTGCACTGTTATTTCTTTGGCTCTACACACCCCGTTCTGCTCTCTCCTTTTTATTACATAGCAGAGGTTTGTAATAAACTCCTCCCGAGGAAGAATATGAACAACTGAGTCCTGCGTCCTCTGTCGGAGGCTCACACTTTCTTGACAACAAATTTTCTTTATGTCCCCAGTCTTTCAGGAAGCCTTGTGCTCAGGGCAGTCTTGGAAGTACTTTCTAAGAAAGCAAACCATGTAATTAGGGGAAAGCATTCGGCCTTATGAGCTGTTCACTACAAGTATTTGTTACAGTCAATGAAAGTAAGAGAGACAGTAGCAGTATGTGAGGAGCTGAGAAGCCAGGCCTAAGGCACTACCAGGGCAGCTCAGAAGATGCTGAAACAGGAGAGCTCTGTGAGTCACTCAGAGCTTGGAGCAACACTGCCTTGCTGCCTGGCGGTGCCCTGGAGCTCCTCGTCCCAGCCCCTCCCTGTAGTGGGAGCTGACCATGAATGTTGCTATGCCTAATTATGATTCATCATCATCCTCATTCATGCCTACACCTTCTCCCCTCCCCCAAAACAGACTTCCATGATTGACTGATTTCCTCCCTCCCTACCTCCATTCCTTCTTTCTCTTTCTCCCTTCTTCTTCCCTTTCCTTCCTCTCTTCCTTCTTTTTCTTCTTTCTTTTCTCCCTCTTTCTTTTGATAGTGTTGACCAGTAGGTAGCGTAGGCTAACATCAAATGTACCATCCTCCTGCCTTTGCCCTCCAAATGCTGGAATTTCTGGGGTCTTCCAGAATGAGGGTTAGAAATGCAGGGTCCCCTCCTCTCCAAGTCTGATACATCCAACTCATCAGTTTCTGAGATGACAAACAGAAGCCCAGCCTGCTTCCCTGTCCTAAGGAATGCTAGGGAGAGTCTATGTGCGAAATATTTAGGACAGTGTGTCCGGGGCTCTTTCAATATCAGTATTCATGATCTTGACAAGTTTAGACTGATCTGCAGCCCCAGAGCCAATAAGAAGTTATTGGTGGCCCAGAAGTTATCAGAGAAGGCCATGTATATGAGAATCCAAAGTAAAATGTCTCTGTGGCCTGCTGAGTTCCTCTGTCCCTGCTGGCTCCTGTCTCTTGGACAGGGCTCTGTAAGGGCCTTCATCACTGGCTCCAAGAGGTGAGATCCCACCTGTGACACCATCTTTAACACCTGCATCAGCCATGCCCAGAGCTAAGTCAACTCCTGGCCTTTACGTCTTCCTGCCAAAGAGCACTTCAGGGTCAGACACCCAGAGTCCATTGCCCAGAGTCCTATTCTGTCATCTTTTTATCCCACAGGGTGTTTCTCTCCCTGGTAGACACTCCCCGCATCTTTCTCATTTCCCAGGCTCTTTAGCCACCTGAAAGTTACATTTAGCTTTGCTGACATGCTGCTTCACCAGGGTAGCACCTTCAATTCAATGGTAAAAGGACAAAGCTGTCCAGTGATAGCCTTGAGGGCCTGGGAAGAGACTGGGGTCTGCAGAATTCAGAGGTCCTCAATGCCAGATCACAGTCTGTGGGTGAAGAGCTGATCCAGTCCTCCAGATTGCTCCTTGTAAGCTTCTCCATGGTGCCTGGACACCTCAGAGCTGTGGAGTTTGATGCCAAGTCTACCCAGTATTTCTTGTTAGCTGTGACCATAGCAGCCATGGGTTTGAAACAATGCATTGGCTGGAGATGTAGCTCAGTTCACTTCTATAGCAAATGTGGTCAGTTTTGTAAACACCTTGTCAGGGGGATGTGCTGGGAGCCTCCCCAGCACAGGAGTGTCAGTGAAAGGAGAGCTCATTGGATCCAAACCCATCTGTGCACTGAGCTTCCTTCCCACCAGTTTACAGTCAAGGCTTAAAGCTGATCTCAGACAGCCACCACAGACCAGAGGGCAAGCCTCCATCCTGTGCTGTAGACAAACTACCTCCCCGGATTGACAGCACCTGCCAATTCCTGTGGTGTAAATGCTCTCACCATGGCCTGTGCATTAGTTACTTTATCTTGTTGCTGGGATGAAAAGACTTGACAGAAGCCTTGAGGGCTTCCTTTGCCTCATGGTTTGGGAGTGTGAAGTTCATTGAGGCAGGGAAGGTGTGGAGATGGGAGTGTGGAACTGTTTGTTCACACCTAGGAGGGTCAAGATGCAGAAAGAGACAACTGCTGGCTTTCATCCGGTTTTGTCCTTTTCCCTGTTTCATTCAGACTAGGCTCTGACACTGAGGATACAGCCGTCATGATGAATGGACTGTCAGTCTCAAAATCTTCCATGCCCACAGATATTGTCACAGGTCTTTGAAGGAATAGTTAATTGGGCAGCTCATTCCTGTCCAGTTCAGGGTTCAGACAAGGGCACTTGCTTTTCCAGGTTATAAAATAACTGTTACAAAATATTCCTGGAGAGGGTAGAGGTATAGTTGGTATAGTTCTTGCCTAGCATGTATAAAGCCCTGGGTTTCATCTCGAGCACTGAATAAAACCGAGCATAGTAGTACATATATATAATCCCAGCACTGAGGAGGTGGATGCAAGGTCATTCTCAAACAATGGAGTCTGAGGCCAGCTTAGGCTACATGAGACCCTGTCATCTCTTTATCTATCTATCTATCTATCTATCTATCTATCTATCTATCTATCTATCATCCACTCCTCACACACACATGCACACACCCGTGCATGCATACACCATGCACGCATACACTATGCACTCACTGTGCATGCATGCACACGGACCTCTGGCCACTTTGCTAAATTACCTCTAGCAGAATTTCTTGGGATCCCCATTTCTTGGCTCACACATGTCCTGTGGGAATTCATGCTTGAACAGAATTTCTAATCTTCTATCGGAGAATATTCCTCTTCCAAAGCCCCTGAGATGTCTGCTTTCTGATTTAAGTAGGAAATCTGGGCCACCGTGTCACAGTTGGTAATGAGCTGTGTGGCTCGGTCTGATACTCTGCCCTTCCTGCTAATATTGACACAAACTCCAAGTGTGACTGAGGACTCCCTCACTCAAGTCATCCTTCAGTGGGTAAATGGACAGACACTAGTACATCCAGACACAGGGATCGTGTTAGTGTCCAAAGAGAAAGAAACTGCAGCAGCAAGTGAAGTCCATCTGAGGAGGCTGCACAGTGGCACTCGTACTGAGAACAGTGACACACTGTGACCTCAGCCACTCAGGAAGCTGAGGCAGGAGGACTGCAAACTGGAAGGCAGCTAGGGTTGCATCGTGAGGTTGATTTCTCCGTCCTACCCTACACTTACACTGTAGATGTATAATAGTTTCTCAAGGCCATGAGTGGGGAGCAGCTTGGGTCTCCAAACATCTTTTCTTCAGGCCACCTGCTGACCTCCTTACAGGTGAGGGGTTTGCTGAGAAACTGAGAGACAGCTGTTCAAAGAAGAGACACTGGCCACCACTCAAGGGCCAGTTCTGAGGCCGCCAGCTATAAGCACCCACAGGGCCAAGATCCCACCACACTCATTGACTCCCAGAGAGAGCTGAAGTCAAAGGAACATTTCCCTCTGCTCTCCACAGAATGTCTGCCTTTGTCCTGGTTTCGTCACACACGAGAGGCCTCTGGACCTTGCATGGTGTCTCCCTCATGCAGTTCTTGAGACGGCTTACGGGGCTGGGCAGGCAAAACAAGAGAGATACAGAGTCCTCTCTAGGCAAAGGAACCCCCATTGCATGCCTCTTGAGAAGATTCTTGTAATTGAATTTCTCAGAGAAAAAAAATGGCACACCCATGTTGAAGGTTCTAGGAGGCTGGTTGACTGATCTCCCAGGGTAGTGTTGGTGGGGGGACTATGCTAAACCTTGTGCAAGGCTGACTGACTGATTAGAAATTCCTTATTGCGGAGAGCTGAGATAGTGCAGATCAAGATCCGGAATTATCTTGGGCTGTTTAAGCCCCTTTACAGCTGTTTGTTGCCCACTTCTATGTGACCTAACATCCTTGTGGCTATTGGGTAAGGCCCTTGTTTGTGTTAGCAGATTAGCTTCCACCAACCCCCAAATGAAGTATGTCATCAGACAATGGCTAGGACCTTTAACAGAGATTCCTGGCTGTCTGACAAATGCCTCTGGGAATGCACTAGGAGCAGGTACAAGGGTTCCAATCAGGGCTGCTGAGATGACTCAGTGGGCAAAGGTGCTTGCTGTCAAGCTTGGTGACCTCAGTTTGAGTCACTGGACCCACGTGATGGAAAGAGAGAACTGAGTCCCCTAAGTAATTCTCCGACCCCCATACACACACTGTGCACATATGCACTACATATTCACACGCATGCATGCACAAACACACAAGGGCATTACACACAGTGTGTGTATATCCACTACACACTCAGGCACACACACACATGCATACACATCAAATGCTTTTAAAAAGATTCTTCATCAACAACTGGACTGTTCCTGTCTTTGACTATGAAAACTTCAACGTATGTGGTTAGTACCTTTGTCTGTAACTTTCTTGTTGTCTGTGACTATGAAACATGTCATTCCAGGCAGTCTGAGTCTGTGTTCCTAGGCCATGGTCATTCTATTTGACTCAGAGCAAGCTCTCTCTTATTCCCTTTGAGATGAGAGCTGTGTTCTGTACCCGTGGTTTCTAATTAAAGAAATAAAGAGAAAGAAAGATAAAAAGACATGTTCTGGCTGTTTTGTTACCATGTCTGGATTCTGGCTGAGTCTCCTCAAGGACCTCTGTCACAAACAGAAGGCTACCAAACATCTCTGTTGAATCCATGGGTTCAACATTTGTGTTAGCCGCTCTATATTCCCATGAGAAAACCAACTTAAAAGGAGAAAAGGCTTGGGCTGGGGAGATGGCTGGGTCAACAGAGTTCTTGCTGTGCAAACACGAGGACCTGAGTTCAATCCTCCAGAACCCATGCAAAAGCACTGGGTACGGTGGTGTGTACTCATAATCCCAGTGCTGGGCAGACAGAGACAGGCAGACCCCTCCCTGTGGACAGCCAGCCTTGCCTGGAAAATGGTGTGTCAAGGGTCCCAGTGAGAGACGCTTTCTCAAAAACAAACAACAACAACAAAACAAACCCAAGGATGACATTCCAGTGATTGACACCTAATGTGGCCTCTGGCCTCCACATCACTTGTTTCTGCCCACACGTGAACATGGGCACACCTGTACACACACACACACACACACACACACACACACACACACACACACACAGAAGGAAAGATTTGGGATAATGGTTTGGGAAGTTTCAGTCCATGGTCAGATGGCTGTCACTGTGGGCCTGTGTTGAGTAAGAACATGGTGGCAGGGGTGTGACCAAGGAGGATGCTCCTCGTGGCAGGGCTGGCGGGAGACTGACTGTTTGGTGTGGTGGTATTGTGTTCCCCGAAGTATTATGCACTCTAATAAACTTATCTGGGGTCAGAGAACAGAACAGCCACAATATTAAACATAGAGGTTAGGCAGTGGTAGTACACACCTTTAATCCTAGCATTCCAGAGGCAGAGATCCGCCTGTGTGTTCAAGGATACAGCCAAGCATGGTGACTCACGCCTTTAATCCCAGGAAGTAATGGCAGGAGGCAGAAAGGTATTTAAGGCGTGAGGATGAGGAACTACAGGCTGATTAAGCTTTTAGGCTTTTGAGCAGCAGTTCAGCTGAGATCTATTTGGATGAGGACTCAGAAGCTTCCAGTCTGAGGAAACAGGATCGGCTGAGGAACTGGCGAGGTGAGGTAGCTGTGGCTTGTTCTGCTTCTCTGATCTTCCAGCATTCACCCCAATACCTGGCTCAGGTTCGTTTTCATTAATATGACCATTTAAGATTCGTGCTACAGTTTGGAGATTGAAGACGATGCTGCAAGATTCACAGTGTAAATTCTCAGGATGTCTGTCCCTGTCACACAGAGCTAACCATACTTGAAGCGCCAAACGAGCACCTGTGAAAATGCCCGCAGCCTTTCTTTCCCCCAGACTGTGCCTGCTCTTGCTGTGTGGTTGACACTCCTTCTACCCGCAGAGAGGCACTCAGTCCAGCCCCACTGCTCCCTGTCCTAGAGGACTGCAGATGTGGGGGGCGGGTGTGTAAGCCGGTGTTTTGGTGGAGAGGCTAATTCTCGGTGCCATCACCTTTATCTTTCTTTCTACTTTCCGTGGGGCTGTCAGTAGGGTTGGGGCATCAGGAGGTTGCATTTCTTCAGGAGGAGAATTGCTGCTGCCCCATGTGACTGTGGTCACTGAACCCTGTGGGCAGAAGGCACTGTAGAGTGTGAAGCGTGGCCTCTGTGAGAGGGAGAGGGGCTGGGGTGCCGCTGGCACCCGTGTGGAGGAGCTGTGTGATGATCCATGTTCGTCAGGATTCAAACAAAGCAAGCTCGTATTTTTCAAACGTAGAAAACAGACAGCAGGGGCTGGGAAGGTACTTCAACCAATATGGTTCTTGCCAAGCAAGCATGAGCACTTGGCTCAATCCCCAGAACAGCATTAAAAAATCCAGGTGTGGGGGAGTGAGCTTTGATTTTAGTGGTGGGGAGGAAGAGCCAGGTACATCCTCGGGGCTCCTTGACCAGCCATCCTGGACTGGGTGGAGATTAACATAGTGAGAGAACCTGTCTAAAACCCCCAAGGTGAACAGTGCTGAGAACTGACACTCAGGGGTCCCCTGGTCTCCATGTGCACAAATACATCTGTACATGCATACATCCATGCATATGTGCATGCACACACAGAGAAAGCAGCCTTCAGAGATGAATACCTCTAGATTTGGTCCTCTTCCCTGCTCTGGCTTTAGTGTTCTGGGACAGGAGAGCACACCAGTGTCACATTGATCCTGGTTGTCAATTCGATCGATTTGCAATCAATTAAGAGATGAGTTGCTGGCACCTGGGAGGGATTTTCTCCATCAGGTTACTTGAAGTGAGAAGACATACTCTGAGTGTGGGCAGGGCCTTCCTCTGGTAGCCAGACAAAAGGAGGTAGTGGAGCTTGGGGTAGGAATGGGGAGCTTTGCTTCCTCCCTCGTGGTCTCCCCGTCAGCCGGTGAGTTCACCCACCCTTACTTTAAGTTCAACTTTCTGGTGGCCACTGCATTCCTTCACTGATAACAAAACCCAGCTTCTTCAGGCTTGCAGCATGCACTAAAGACCAGCAGCTCTCCAGGGATCCTCCAGGCTATTGACACCAGATTGGGACTCCTGAGGCATCCAGAGTCATAGATGGAGTGGCTACTGGGTTCTCAGCCTCTCCAGTGTGAGACAGCCGTCCTTGTAAGCCATACAGTGGAAGCCAGTCTAGGAAGTTTCCCTTTCTCTGTCCCTCCCATCTGCCAGAGAGCCCTCACTAAACTGTCCAGGATTGTTCTGGCAGGTGTTAAGCAATGCCTTGCTATGTGGATTTTAATCTAGATGCCCAGCCTCCTAATCATGCTGTATTTTGATGCTTACATTTGATTGTGCTGATTCAAACGATTTAGCTTTTCTCTTTCCCTGCAGTTCAAAGCCCTGTCAAAATCGCCTGCACTTAAAAAAAACAACAGCAGAGAAATGGACTTTTGGATTCAAAAACTGAGCAGAGGATTCAAAAGACCCCTTGGATCTGTCCAGGTGTCCCCCTGGTTTTTCAGTCACAGTCACAGCTTCCCATGCCATTTCTTCCCTGGTTTGTTTGTGCTCATTAAACATCGGTCACATCCAGGTAAATTAGTATACATTGGGAAGAAATTACTTCGGATCCATATGCCCTGAAACTCTGCAGATGGTTGCTGGGGGAAAAAAAATCAATGATGAAATATTGATACATTATCTACCTGGCAGAAAAGAGCATGTGTGCTCTGGGGTCACAAGCTCTTCACAGGCAGCCTTTCAAGTTTCTTCTGACACTCAGAGCAGGAAAGGGAGTCACTAACTCAATACAGATGACAAGCAGACATAGTCCCAGCCACATCTCACAGGGGGACCCCTCTGCATTCGCTGGCTGACTGACGGACAAGCCATCAAGAAGGGGACAGAGTATGAACACAGTGGAAGACAGACTGGGCCACCTCGGTGGGGGACAACATCATGTTAGACAAGAGGGCAGGCCACTGGGAGGCCAGCAATATTATATTGACAGTATCCCTGGATAGTCCTGATTGGCAGGGCACTGTGCAAACCACAGTTGCTGGAGCTTGCTGCTTGGTCAAGTGGCTGTGCTAACCTGGTCCATGAAGTGAGGTACCCATAGTACTAGGGCCACTGAATACTAGGGTAGACAAACTGGTCACCAGATTTATTGGCCACTAATATCCCAAAGCAGTTGGATGCCTCAGACACGTCAGAAGAGCAGACTTGCTGTGGAACTTGTGGCTACACGGTGAGGGTGGGCAGATGGACCCAGCTGCTCCTGACCTGAAAGTCTGCTGGAGGATTTGAATTCACCACAGACACAAAGGCAGCCCTTCCACAATCCTGATAGCAAGTGAAGCCTACCTGATACCCCTACCTCTGGAGATGTCTGGGGTTCACCCCAAATATCTTACAAGACACTTAGTGGGATCCCCTGCCCCAGGACAACAGTGGGGGCTCCTTCTACTTCATTGTCTCACTAAGGAACCCCCAGGATGGCTCCCGGAACATAGTGGCTGCTGTCCAAGTACTTGCTGAATGAATGAAAACAGGAAATAGGTGGATGGCTTTTTCAGTTGAGGGGAAAAAGGAAGATTCAATAGGCAAAAGCTTCAGGCAGTATGTACCAGAAGATTAGAGAACTTGAACTGTTGTTTCTAATGTGCATATATGAATGCCTATGTTCATGTTCATGTATGAGAATGTACATGTGTGGAGGTGGGTACACATATGGAAGGGCACATATATGCATATGCATCTGGAAACCAGGGGACAGCCTTGGGTGTCATCCTCAGGAACGCTTTTTACCTCCTTTGATGTAGGGTCTCGTATTGGCTTGCAGCTCACCAATTCAGCTAGGCCTGCTGGCCAGTGAGCCCCAGGGACCCTCCTGTCCGTGTACCCCCAGCTTTGGGATTACAGGTGTGTCTCCCAATGCCCAGATTTTTAAGTGGATGTTAGCGATTGAACTTGGGTCTTCTTGCTTGTGAGGTAAGCACTTTCTCAACCAAGCCGTCTTCCTAGCCTGAACCTGCTTTGGATGAGAACTCCCTTCCTGAAGTGGAGTTCTCACAATGTGTGGGGTTCTTCAATGGTATCCCACCGTGGGTCTTCTTTCCCGTGAATTTATCTCAGGGAACAGGGCTACCATCTCTTATTTCACACAGGGCCCCTGTGTTCTTTATTGTCTCACAAGCTTTCGTTACCTTCTGGCATAAGGTTACCATGTCTCACGTCTGTCTCTACCATGCACGTTCTAGGTGCTTCTGTCCCTGTCCAGGATGACAGGCAATTGGGTCCCAGGATCTTAGTTTGGTGGAGTGATCCATGCCACCACTCCTTGTGAGAATTTTCAATAGTGTTCCTGTGTAAAGACTAATTTAAATATGTTCTCTGTATGACTAATGCTGACTTAATATAAAATGCAGTACTTAAACAGCACTTAGCAATGTTAATTTGAATATATTATAATAGACGTGATAATGTCAGAAAACATGCAATCTTCCTTTTTGTTTTTATTTATTCTGCCTTGCTTTTGGCAAGCCATCGAGACCACCCTCTTCTCCCTACACTGCCCCATACTATTCCATTGCATGCACATGACATTTGACTCCCCAGTTCTCTAAGGACTGTCAGAGTTGTTTGTCAAATTGACACAATTGAGATGTGCTTGGAAAGAGGAAGTCTCAGCTGAGGACTTGTCTCCATCAGGTTGGCCTCTGGGCACTTCTGTGGGGCATTTTCTTGACTGCTGATTATGGGAGGGCCCAGCCCACAGTGGGCAGAACCATACCTTGGCAGGTGGGTCTGGGCTTTATAAGAAAGCAGGCTGAGCAAGCCAAGGGAAGCAAGCCAGTAAACAGCATTCCTCTGTGGCTTCTGCATGAGATCCTGCCTTGACTTCAACCTCTAAGACGAAATAAAGCCTTTCCTCCCCAAGCTGCTTTTCGTCATGGGGTTTACTATAGCAATAGAAACCTAAATCAGTGAGTATCTGTGTGTTCTCAGCAGCTGTCCACGGGGAGCCCTGCATCTAGTCACCTCTGGAATTTCATGTCATCAAACTTCAAAAATACTGAGCACATGGTATGACACTGTTGTTTTGACTTCTGCTTTAATTTCTAGCACATTCCAGCTTATCTTTAAATGCTTGTTAGCGCTTCAGTCCTATGAATGGCTAATTCATACTCTTTGTCAATATGCTAATGAATTTCTGATTCTTTTCGTAGCTTTCTTAAACATCAAACACAAATCCCTTATGGTGTTTTGAGACTGAAAATTATTTTTCTCATCTTACTCACTTTACTGATTCTTTTTATTCAGTCTTAAATATATATTTTAAAATTTCCTCTGTGTGTGTGTGTGTGTGTGTGTGTGTGTGTGTGTGATGTGCATGTTGGGCCTGTGTGCCATAGCACATGTATGGAGAAGGTCAGAAGAAAATTTCATGGAGTCAGTTTTCTTCTTCTATCTTTATATGGGTTTTGGATATCAAACTTAGGTGGTTGGGCTTGTACTGAAATGCTTTTACCTGCTAATTGGCCTCCTAGCTCTGTGTGTATGTGTGTGTGTGTGTGTGTGTGTGTGTCTGTGTTGATTTTTTTTAAAGACAGTGTCTCATGGAGCTCAGGCTCGCCTTGAGCTCGCTATGTAGCTGAAGATGACCTTGAATCCCTGATCTTCCTTCCTCTACTTCCTAAGTACTGGAATTGTGGACTCTCGCCACCATACCCAGTTTATATAGTGCAGGGGGATGGAACCCAGCTTGTGTATGCTAGACAAGCTCTCTGCCAGCTCAGACACACCCCCAGCCTTTAACTTTTTTGTTTTTAATTTAAAAACACAAAGCTGTTTTCTGAGGCCGGGTACCATGTTTGAGGCTGGCCTCACACTGCATAGCTAAGGACAGCTTCTCACTTTTAATTCTGCCTCCAGCTTACGTGTGTTGGGATGAGAAATTTGTACCACCAGCCTGGTTGACATGGAACTGAGAATCAACCCAGGGCCTCATGCCTGCTGGGGGAGCACTCTACCAACTGAGCCACATCTCTGGTACCTCTAAGGTACTCCACTGTTTCTCGGGCATTTCTGGCATGGATGGTGTGTAGGTCTCTGACATCTGCTGTGTTCAGTTCAGCTGCCTTGAGTTGGTATCCAATGCTCCCAGTTCAAGGACCTGTGCCCACAAGATGACCCATACTCGTGAGGCCTCAGCAAGATTGTCCAAACACCTCTCTGATATGGCTGTAAATAAAGCCAGGCTTCATTTAGCTGTCTACTGGTTTTGGAAAGTCGCAAGAACAGCTTTCAGAAGCTCCACTGTGAGCGGTAACTACTGCACAGCATAACCCAGGGATGGCAGAATGGAAGAGACAGATGCACCAGCAAGGTACGGGGGAGACAGGGGCACAACCCAGCTTCTGTGCTCACTCCTGGCTCAGGGCCCTCCCCAAGCATCTCAAGCTTCCTCCAACTCTGTGCCTCTCTAAACCTCTGCTTGGTGTGTTTACAGAGTCCATCAAGCAGACAGAGCAGAGGAGCTCCCTGGCACTGGACTGTAAGGAGCCCACTCTACAGCCCCCACCCCCTCCCTGTAGAAGGGGAAGCTGCACCCTCTATTCCCAGGGCTGTCTCCCAGGCAACCAGGCTCTGCCCTGAAACTGTGTAGAGACCCCCAATCAAGAACCACCTCATTAGCATAAACTCAGGTACTCTTGAAAAGGGTTTGTTAAGAATAACAAAAGATGGACAGGCTAGGGGGATAGCTGGCTTGTAGATAAAGTACTTGTCATTAGGATGTGGGACTTGAGTTCCATCCCCAGAATCCGTGGTGTGATTGCCTGTGTCTGTGATCCTGCACCAGGGAGGCAGAGACTATGAGTCCCTGGGGTTCACTGTCCAGCCAGCCTAGTCTACCTGAAGAGTCCCAGGATAGAGGAAAACAAAATTCAAGGTGGGCAACATCTGAGTAACAAGAATTGAGTTCTCCCTGAGGAATGACATTCAAGGTTGTTCTCTGATTTCACATATGTGTGGACGCATGTGCATGTACACCTGTGCAGACACGCATACCACATACCACAAACATGAATGTATACACAATTACCAGGCTGCCTCAATGTCATTCAGGAAATTCTTAGGGCTTGAGGAGTGTTTCCAGAAACTTGAGATAAAGACCAGATATCTATGTCTTATTAGCACACTCAATATTTGCTGAAATGTAAGGATGGGCGGCAAAAATCTATGCTGGTATTTTATTTTAGTTGTTTATTTTTGGTTTTTCAAGACAGAGTTTCTTTGTGTAGCTCTGGCTGTCCTGGGACTATCTCTGTAGACCAGGTCAGCCCTGAACTCAGAGATCCACCTGCCTCTGCCTTCCAAGTACTGGAACTAAAGGTAGGACCCCGGACCCTCCACCACTCTATGCTGGTATTTTAAACTCTATCACTCTGGAAAAGGTGACATCTTAAAGAAGGGGACCAGGGTGTAACCACCCATTGATCATTCATCATAGACCAAGTAGCAGCATCCTGCTTGGGATTAGTAGAGATAGGAGAGGTACAAACAGTCAGACAAGGGGAGCACACATAACAAAGGGGACTAGGAATGTGGAGCGGTGTGGGGGAGGGTGGGGGTGGGGAGGGTGGAGGTGGGGGAGGGTGGGGATGGGGGAGGGTAGCAGGATAGCGCTAATCTAACTTGTGTGTGCAGGTTCTCCCCTTGGTCTTGCAGAACATAAACACACACAGAGCTGTGGCACCCTATGAAGCCCCTCCTCTGTGATGAGCCCATCACTCTCTGACAGGAGTTTGTCACTTGCCAGCACCATCCTTCCTGAAGACTCTGCTGAAGCCACAGCCACAGTCAGGATCAAGTGGCTGCACCACTTCCCAACGCTCCAGAGAGCAACTTGGGGGCTATGTTGTACCTCGGCGGCGGCGGGGGGGGGGGGGGGGGGGGGGGGGAATGACAGGCTTTGTAAGGACCCTGCACCTGTGCCCCTGCCTGCCTACCCACATCATTCTCTGGGAACCAGTCCTGCACAGTTTTAGGAAAGGGGCCCAGTGGTCAGTGCAGTCAGCTCAGCAAGTGAGTGGTCGCGGGGAGAGGAAGAGTTCCCTCCAGGACCCTTCCCAGCACAAGGGCTCACAGAGCCTTGTCTTGCCCCAGCAGCTGACCTGTAGTCAGAATTCTCCAGATGGCAGGCAGGAAGGAGAAAGCACATTCCTGCTTTCTTGTATGGCAACATTTTTTATGATTCCTTTGCCTGACACCCACTCTTTCTGCTAAATATTTTAACTGAAGGTAGAGACTCGAAGAGATTTTCTATTCCTCCTCTGTAATTTCCCTCTTACATTGAGTTCTGTTTTCTCCTCTCTCCTCCCAAGTGTATACAAGCAACTTTAATCTTGAAAGGAATAAGCATGAAGCCAAGCTCCCACTCGCCCTCTTCCTCCTCTCTTTGCCCACCTGCTGTGTCAGTGGCAGGGATAGGGAGGGGGTTTCTATGGAGGAACAGAACTGATGGACTGCTCATACAGTATTAGGTTATGTGATCTGGGCAGTACAGCATGACCATCCACATCTTAGAGAGACTGAGACCTGGCAGCTACTCAGTTCACAAGGCTGGTGCCTCAGCAGTCCCAATAAGGTGCTGGAGGCCTGAGGAATCCCTGGAGAGCCACTGATCTTCAGTCCTCCTTGGAAGGATAAAGAAGCTGCATTACAGTGTCCCTGAAGGAGTACAGCGGTGGAAACATCTGCAGCCACAAGACAGATGTACTCACTAGCAGGGGTAGAGGTGGGCAGGCAACGCCAGCACCCCTTTCTCTGGAGGCCATCTTTCTATCAAGTCTTCCCTCTCAGTTAATCCTTCCTGGAAACGCCCACACAGATTGGCACAGAGGCCAATCCAGTTAAATTCCAGATCCAGTCAAGTTGACAACGAAGACCAGCCATCGCTCCTCCCCAGTGTTGACCACTGTTCAGCTCACTACAAGAACCACCAGAGGATAAAGGGTGGGAGGGAAGAGGGGGAGTTGGCTTGTCCTCTGAGGAAGTGACATGGGTGTGTGGGTGGAGAGGAGCCTAGGGAGAGCGCAGCGGATTGTTTTGAAGCCCTGTGTTAGTTACTTGCACATAGCTGTAAGAAAACACCCGATAAAGAGAAAATTAAGGAAGGGAAGACTTGGGGGAGTCATATTATTAAAGAGTTTAGCCCATTACCATAGGGAAGGTCACAGCAGGCCACACCATCACAGCCAGGAAGCAAAGAGCAAGACAGGAAATGGCTAGGTGTAACCACTCCCAAAGACCTGCACCTGGTGATCTCCTTCCTGCTGCTCAGCCAGCCCCCATAACCATCCTGACAGGAGAAAAGGTATTGTAAAGAGAGACCCGCCCTCCCTTGTTTTCAGAACATCCCCCAAGCAGTGCCTTAATCTGGGGGCCAAGGGCTCAAATCAGGAGTCAAGGGTGGACTTTTTCCTGTTCAAACAGTGACACTCTCTCAGCTCTTGTCAGAGCTAAACTGCATCTGAACACTTGACAGCTCACAATTCCCAAGATGTTCAAACTTTAAGAATCACAAGTCAGTTGACTCATGACTCCAGACTTAATGTGACACCTTCTGGGCTCCCCTAGGCTGGTTGTCTGGTCATTGCTGTGGGATGAACAAGGTGAAATAAGAACCCCAAGTAGTGTGTGATTAATTCGAGGCCAATAGTGATTTCACCACCCAAGAAAGATTCAGGCTTTACTTGTGACGAAAGTGAAAAGAACATTTTGAGGGTTGCTTGGAGGGTGGGATTCCTTGATACCCCCAAATATGACAGACTCCTCACTACCAGAACACGCGTTCTTGGTTTTTGTTTTTGTTTTTGTTTTTGTTTTTGTTTTGGTCTACAGATTTGTGTATGTACCTGTGGACAGGTTAGCGTGTATGTGCAGGTTCACACGGAAGTCAGAGACCAACTGCAGATGTCCTTCCTCGGGTACTGTCCATCTTTGAAGCAGGCTCCCTCCCGGGGACCTGGGCTTGCCTGTCTTCATCTCCTCAGAACTGGTATCACAAGTGTCAGCCAGTGTTCTAGACTTTTTTCCGTGGGTTCTAGGGATGGAGCTTAGGTCCTTACACTTGCACAGCAGATGCTTTGCTGACTGGACTGACCCCCAGAGCAGGCCGACCCCCTCTTCTGATAACTCCGTAGTGAAGAAAATGTTAAGAGTTGGGTGATTTTTTGAACACCACTTAGTGAGTCAGCAGGTGTGGACTTGTGGCAAGGACTGTTGCTTTGTCTCAAAGCACTAACTCTTCATATGATTTACAGATGACTGGTGGGTAACCATGGTGGTTAATCTCAATTGTATTGAAGTGCACCCCTGGCTGCATCCCAGGGGTTTCCTGAGATAATTAGCCTGAGTAGAGAAGCTCTGCCTTGAATGTGAATGGCACCATCCGGTAGGCTGGGAGCACAGTGGAACTAGAGAGGAAGTTAGGAGGGAGCCTATGGTGCAGGAAGTCTCTGTCTCCTGACCGTGAGCAGCCTGTACCATGTACTTCCACCACCATGCTATCCAGTCTTATCTCATGCTCACTGCAAAGAATCCTGCCGACCATAGACGGAAGCCATGAGTCAAAACCAACTTTCCTCGTTGTAAGTTGTTTCTCAAGGGTGTTTGTCCCAGCAACAGAGCAGGCTGGTGAGCACAGGAAGGCAGAAGCCTGACAACTCTGCTTTCATTTTGTGTTGGTCTCCATTTCCACTTTACACTGGGCTCCAGATTCCTGCTCAGCACTGAACGTAGACACGGTCATCCTTAAGAAATGTTCAGTTTCTAAAATTACTAAATCTCTCTTCTCTTCTTTTAAGGTCAAACACATCAAGAGAAGAGGAACTAAGACATTGTCACGATTTGCAGTGACCTCACAATCCACAGGTGGTCAACTGTCAGCCTTTATAACATGGTTTCTGACCCCTGGAGGTCTTCAGTCACTGCCCTAAACCTAAAGGACACAGTCACTGATCTCACAGACTCCATCATGCCTTTCTGACTTCTTTCTCTGGACTGCAGCCACCTTGGATTTCAGGGGAGCCAAGGTAATGAGCCTCTTGTGACAAGAGCTGAAAATCCTCCAGGCAGCAGCAGCTTCATCCAAACAGATGAGGCTCCCACATCCACTCTGAGCATTGTGGTTTGAACTGATGTGTCCCCCACAGGCTCAAGTGTTAGAACACTTTCTCTCCAGATGGTGGCGCTGTTTCAAGAGGTTGTGTAACCTTCAAGGGTGGATCTTTGCTGGAGGGAGTCTGACACTGAGAACAGGCCTTGCCTTGCTATTTTCTGTCTCTGCCATCTCTCCAGCCTGCTATTATATATATATATATATATAATTTAATATATATAAAATATAAATAATTATATATAATTTTAATCTGTTTTGTTCCACTATCTGGGTATTCCCATGGAGAAAGCTGCTTGGGGTAGAAGGTAGAGGGCTGGGGACCAGTGGTTGCTGGCTCACATCATTCACTGACTGTTCTTGAACACTGACTATTCTGGAACTCCCCAAACCCCAACATCTTCTTCTGAAAGTGATGCTTGCAGCCTTTCCTGGCTGCCAGTGACATCCTGGGATTTCATCCTTTCTACAGACCCTAGGAGAGGTAGGTAATGGCAAAGTGCTGGGTTCCAGGCCCAACTTTGCCTCACCCCCAGAACTACCCCAGGAACTCCGCTGGTGGTGTGAAATGTTGCTTGGATATGGTGTCCAGGAGAATAACGTGAAAACCCAAAGATGGCAGACCATCAGTATAGATATCACCAAGAAGTTTCCCAGTTGCAGGTGCTTCAGGATCTTCAGGGGACACTGCAGGGGACATGAGGGTGAGACTCAACAGTCTGGGACACACAGACAGCTAAGCACACGTTGCCCTTGCCCCTCACATCTTCCCAGAGACACTTATTTCTGTCCCATTTCCATGTATTCTGTTCTCTGTGCACGACTGCATCCTCACAGTGAAATATGCCCAAGAGAAGTGCTCCAGGAAGGCTGATCTGATGAAGCTTTCTAGCAAACACATTTGCACATAGATGCTGTGCATGGAAGGGAATTTCTAAGCGTCCCAGGGTAGACATGTTACTTTTTTTTAATTACAGTTATTTATTTGTGTATGTGTACACAAGCCATGGAGTTTGTGTGGAGGTCAGAGGAGAACTTGTGGGATTCAGTCCTCACCTTCCACCATGTGGGTCCCAGAGATGGAACCCAGTCTTTAGACTTAGCAGCAAGTGTTCCTGCCAACTGAACCACCTCGCCTACCTGGAGACACTTTTCCTAACAACATTTCCGGATCCAGGATGCTGAGTACCAGGATCCTGTATCAAAATAGGACACAATAATTGCTACTGAGCTTTCTTTTCTATTTCACTTGATATAGTGTCAGGAGCTAGAACTGTGTTTCTCAGTCCCGGAGGCAGAGTACAGTTTCCGGGGAAGCTTTTAAGCTGTCTGGGGGCAAGCCTCTTTCCCAGGAGCCTGGATTCCATAGGTGTGGGGTGGGACTCCAGCATTAGGAGCTGTATAAAAACTTCTACTGTGGTCTAACGTGCAGAATAAAAACTTCTACCATGGTCTAACGTGCAGCCACCACTAGAAGCACTCAACCTGGGAGAGGGTCTGTCCTGAGTGCTCAGGGAGCCCCGCCTTTCTAAGATGAGAAAGAACATGTCTACTCAACTGTAAGGTCCATGGTGACAGTGATCAGTGAGAATTCACGCCTATCCCCATGTTTACCTCTACTATTCCCACATTCTCTTACCTCACTATGACTCTCTCATGACCATCCTCCTACATGCCAATAATGGTCCCCATCCTTACAGGAGCCTTTCTGGGTGACTTTACCCGGGGAGACATAGCATCCATGTCTGGTCATCTCAAAAAGGGAACCCATGGCAGACCAAAGTAATGGTTGTACCCAAGTCCAACTTGGTGAGCTGATGACTCTTTACTTGGTTTACTAATGGGAGTAGGGGTGAGAAATTATCTACAGGATCAGATGCATCATTGGAAAGCTTACCACAACATGGGTGATGGCTCACAAAAGCTACATCCCAGAGCTGGAGCTCTCTGCACAACCTGCAGGCAGCTTGACAGATCCCAGGAGTTCTTCTCAGCCCCTGCGCTGGCCAGCGCTTCCTGCCCAAGAGCTGTTTACTGTGTCTATAACCCTGGGGATCAGCCCTAGTGAATCTTTCAAGTTTCAGCTTTCTGTATGCTTGAAGTTTGTTTACTTCTTATGTCCCATGAGCCCCAGCTTCCTTCCTAGAGGGAAGGTTTCTCTTTAGAGGAAACACAGAAGTTCCACATCAATGATAAACACTGCAGATTTCCCTGGAATAAGTTCAGTATTACTTAAGGATTTGGGCTTTGTGTTGGTCATGGCATGCTTTACATTTATAAAAGAACAGATAAGGCACGTGGGTAATCATGAACCCTCATACTAAGATAATGCCTGCAAAACAAAGTTAGACTTAGCCCCATTGTGTTTCCAATTTCACTTTCTAAAGATATTGTAATTACTTTTCTTTTTTTTTTTTTTTCTTTTGGTAATTTTCGAGACAGGGTTTCTCTGTGTAGTTTTGGTGCCTGTCCTGGATCTCACTCTGTAGACCAGGCTGGCCTTGAACTCACAGAGATCCACCTGGTTCTGCCTCTCGAGTGCTAGGATTAAAGGCATGTGCCGCCACCGCCCAGCTTGTAATTACTTTTCAATGTGGGGTAAATACAAAACTATCTACTAGATTTATGTCTGGTTGAAATGTGGAAAGAATAACAAGACAGTGGATATCCATGTGCCGGCTACAGTTTGAATATGAAATGTCTTTGTGGTGGTTTAGATTGTCAAATCACAACATTTACAATCACCTAGGAGACAGGCCTCTGCCATGTCTGTGAGGGAGTCTCTAGATTGGGTTAATTTTGATGAGAAGACCCTACCTGGCATGTACATGGCATCACCCCGTGGGTTGCGGTCCTGGACAGAACAGAAAAGTGACAATGAACCAAGCGTCAGTGTTCATCTCTCTCTGCGTCCAGACTAAGGAGTCAATGTGAGCAGCTGCCTCACGCTCCTGCCGCCATGCCTTCCCCGCCATGATGGACTCAGACCGTGAGCGAGAGCCAGCCCGTCCTTCCTGACCTTGCTGCTGTAGATATGTTGTCACAGCAAGAAGACAAGTAACTAACACAAACCTCTATACTCACATATCGAGGTCTTGTTTTCATGGCACTATTTTGGAAGGTTCTGAAAACTTTAGAAGGTGGGACCTACATGGAGGAAGTAGATCACTAGGGGTGTACCTTTGAAGGTTACATGCTATCCCTGGTCCCTTGCTCCTGATCTGCTTCCTGTCCATCCTGAAATAAACCACATGCTTCCTACCACAGGCCCAGAATCCTCAGAGCCAAGGACTGTGGACTGAGACTGTTAGACAAAATAAGGAATCCCTCCCTCTGAGCTCTCTCATCGCACTATGCCATATAAGCAATGCCACACACACAATCTATTGATTTCCCTGACCCTGGTTCCTCCCACCCCAGAATGTCACCAAATCTTCTATTCTGTATTCGTTTGCTTTTCATAGTCATTCACCACAGTTGTACCCACAGCAGCATTTAGTTAACAGATTTTTTTATTTATCCAAGTACAGCTCTACTTTCCTTTTGGCCTAGCTTGGTATGACAGTTTGAAAGAAAATGGGGAGAGGCATTATTAGGAGATGTGGCTTTGTTGGAGTTGTATGGCCTTGTTGGAGAAACTGTGTCGCTGTAGAGGTGGGTTTTGAGGTCTCCTATGCTCAAGCTATGCTCAGTGTGGCACACAGTTGCTTCTGCTACCTGTGGATCCAGATGTAGAACTCTCAGCTCCTTCTCCAGCACCATGTCTGCCCGCATGCCACCATACCACCTGCCATGACGATAATGAACTAAACCTCTGAACTGTAAGCCAGCCCCAATTACATGTTTTCCTTTATAAGAGTTGCCGTGGTGGTCTTGGTGTCTCTTCACAGCCATAGAAACCTTAACTAAGACACCTGGCTTTCATGGAAACCATGGACATGCCAGATCCTAGGCTAGTGCTTCAGTCTTATACTCAGTACCCATGGCCCCTGTGGCTCCTCCCTCTTTCTTGGTGACAGGGGACAGTGTATGCTTCTGGTTACCACCAGCTCATAGGAGTTCTTCCTCAGTTCCTGATGCCTGTGCTTCTGCTCTCCCCATGCTGTGAAGTGGGAATACCCAGATTCTGCTTTTGTGTCTCTTTCCTTTCTCTCTCCCAAGTGACCTCATTTCCACCCAGGAGGGCCGAGCCACTCTCAAAATTTTCTCCTCTCTGAGCTCCAATGGATATCTCCAACAGCTTCCTCGACACCTCCACAGATAACTAATCTTAGTTTCAAATTTGTTTCTGAAAAGTGTAATTCTTTTTTTTTTCTTTTGTCAAACTCTTTCTCTTCAGCCTTTCCCGTCTCAGGAGATGGTAATTTCATTCTGCCAAAATTCTTGGAGTCATTCTCAAATCTTCCTCCTGTCTCAAATATCACATCTAACTCACAGCATATCCTGTGAGCTCTGCATCTGGAACCCATCCCAAGTTCTCCCACTTCTCACGTCCCCCACCACTGTCACCGTGGTGAGAGCCGTTCAATGTCTTGCCTGCCTCCTGCAGGATCCACCAGGCTGGCCTCCTCCTGCATCCCACTTGTGTTATACCCATTCCCACCCCAGCCAGCTCTCTACGCCCCAGCCAGAAGTTCCTGCTTAACAGTTAACCAGGCATTGACCTTGACCATCTCTGGTAGTCCCCACTAAAGACCGAATCTGGGTCCTCCATGGTGTAACCATTCTGGCCAGAATGAAGGCCTTCTAAGGAGACATGTGTGCATGTTCCTTTGAGCATTAGACTATTTAAACAATGGAATCCAAGAAATTGTAGTTTCTTAGGAATCTCATGCTAGGAAAAGGGAAATACTGAAGCCTGGTGCCAGACAGAGGGAGATTGTCTCCCAGGAAGAGATTTCACATGACCTGTCGGGCCACCTTGAAGGAGAGAACGGAGCTGGAGACAATGATGGATGAGTGATGGGCAGGCCCACACCTTGACCAACACTGCTTAGCTATGCACACTCTTGCCCTTTATAAACCTATACCTTATATACTGATATCCCCAAAGATGGCTTGGGGGAGTCATGGGTCTTCATTTTTGTCCCTGTTCTTCATGTGGCCCCATTAGTGGTCTTTCTGCTTTTTACCGTCACTCGTTTGTTGAGGCTGGGAGGTTGAGCCAGGCTTGTTAGGCCTGCCAAGGCCCCAGCTCTTGCCCTAACAACTCCAGTATCAATGGTATAGCTCCTGGTTTCCTGTCCAACTCCACTCTCAGCCTCCTCTTTCCTGGAGCACTGCACCTAAACCACTCTGGTGTCCATTCCCCAAGTGTCAAACGCATCCTCACTCAGAATCATCAAGAACCTCCTCCTCCGCCTCCTGCTCCCTTCCCCCACTGTGTCGCCCTGGCTGGCCTGAAGCTGTCTATAAAGACCAAGATGGCTTTGAACTCACAGGGATCAGCCTGCCTCTACCTTCTTCTGGCTTCTGCTCGCAGCATCAATACATCCCCTCACCAGCTTCATATTTATGCTCGTCTCTCCTTCACAGGAGGCCATCCCTGACCACCTTTCTACTGCGACAATTCTACCATCAGCACTTCACTGTTACAGTCTGGGGTCTTCCAGAAGCTGGATACGCACGAGGTATTTAAGGATTAAGTGAGTGAGTTGAAAGGGATGTTTCTCTAGTCAGAGTTTTAAGATGGGGACCAGCCATTCACTCATTCTCCTAATTAGGTGCTGTGTTTTGTTCTGTTTGAGAGCAACATAAACCGACAATCATCCAGACAGGAGGAGCTTATCATAAGACACGGGAACAGATTGCTGAAGCTAATGGTGGAAATGCCCGTGGGTTTCCCAGGGACACTGAGCAGTGTGTTTGACTCACCCTGTGTCCCCACTGACCTTCACTCTACAACCTCACAGCACATGGGACCTCACAGCACGCCCAGCCAATGGATATCACCCAAGCCCAGCTACCTACAAAGAAACTGACTTCTTTCTCAAGTCGCTCCTGCTCAGCCAGTGAGCATGTAATGCCACACAGTGACCAGAGAGTGGTAAGTGGTCTGTTGTCACCTCAACAGTTGGCCTTGCATCCTCATAGCTAGTTATCTATATAGAAACTTATGTGTCCTACTCAGATGCGTGTCTATGTGTGTGGACATACTCATGTATGTGTAGGCGCACACATGTGTGGACACGTGTGGAGGTCAGAGTACCACCTCATCAGCTGGTGTTCCTCAGACCCCACCCACCTGGCTTTTTAAGATGTGATTTCTCACTGGCCTGGAGCTTGGGGATCCCCCTGTCTATGCCTCTCTCACACTGCTGGATTCCAAGCATGCCATCAGATGGGTCCTCGGTGACTGAGATCAGGTCCTCATGTTTACTAGGGAAACATGATACGGGTTGAGTCTATCTCTTAAAATCTCCCAAGTCCCTTAAACAGACACACTGGAAAGACACCAATAACCTGAGTAGAGGATAGCGAGGATCCATCAGATGAGGTGAGTTATGTGTTCTGATACTGTCGAGCATTCGTCTCTTCGCTGTAGAATGGAGAGCCCAGCTTACAAGGATGCTTCCTCGTGACTGCCTATCTGTAGCTGTGTGATTCAGTGGGTTCTGTTACTATGAAGAGGCTGAAGGTGAAAAGAGGTGTTTGATTGACGCCCAGATGAACAGCTCTTTGTGTTCTCGTCATAGAAAAGTCTTCACAGCCGCAGATTCGAGACAGCCTCCCATTACATTTGATGCATTAGGGCTGCTCTTAAGGCAATCTGCACTTTAAAAGCCGCGTGGTGGCTTTCCCTTCCTCTTGACTCTTACTTCCAGCCTCCTCTGACTTATCCCTGGTGCTTATCTTTCTCCAAATAAAAGAAAGTAAATTTTGCTGACTCCTGATGAGGCTAGAAGAAAGAGCTAAGAGCTGCCTCCAGCAAAGGCCAGGGTCTCCAGAGCATTGTGAGAGAGGGGAAGCATCCGGAGTTCCTGTGCTTGACATGTACTGAACTCTTGAGAATTGATCTTGGAGAAATTTGGAAGAGCCTATAATGAGGGTAATTTCAGCCGGCTGTGATGACACATGCTTGTAATCTCAGTGCTTGGGAGGTGGCAGCAGGAAGATCAGGAGTTCAAGGTCATCCTAGGCTACTTAGCAACCTCAGACTCACTAAGGATGACCCTGAACTACTGTAGATCCTCCTTCAGGGATGGCAGGTGTGAGCCGCCAGGTCTGTACCCTCCCTTCTCTCTGCTGGTAGATCTTCCTTCCTTGCTTTTTAGAGAATCACCTTTTGTTTTTGTAAATGCATCTTCTTGCCTAGTTTTCTGATTTATTTTGTTGATGTTTGTTTCTGTCTTTATTAAGTCTCTCTCTCTCTGGTTTGTTTTTGTTAATCATCCTGGCTCTTTGAGGGAAATGCTTGGTTTCTATATTTTTAATATATCTTGATTTTTAATAAATGTTTATAAAACTACATAAATCCCCTTGTGCATTACCCTTGGTGATCTGCCAGTTTTTCTATACTGGGCTCTAGGTCAAATTGCCTGTTCCCACTTATTAGTTTGCATCTATTAATCATAGAAATAAGGTGTTTATGATGAAATTTCCATAGCAACTACTTTGCTCTTACTCACCACTCCTTACCCCTCACCACTCCTCTTTCCCTCCACACCCCTCCCAGACTCCCTTTTACTTAACTTCCCTGCTAAATTTCACAAACATGACATATTTGTCTTTGAGTTGAGTTTGCTGTATTTTGTTCAGCATGGTGAGCTGCAGTGGCATCCACTTCCCTGAAAGTGACTTGTTTGTTCTTCTTTATGCCTGGAAAAAGCCCCACTGTGTGTTGTTGACATGCAGCATCAGCTTGTGCCTCTGCTGAGGGACACTGGGATGATTCCATGCTTAGTTAGCTACTATGAAGCTGTACAGGAAACATGGTGTGCAGCTGTCTCTGCAGCAAACAACTCCAACTTTTGGGGGTACATACCCAGAAGTAGAAACATTGATTTGTTTGTTTGTTATTTCAGATTTGATTTTTATATTAAAACAAGAGTGATTCAGAAAAAGAGAACTTTCTTGGGGTTAGTTCCTGTCTGTCATTTATCATTCAGTTGCATTTCCATATTGTAATCAGAGACTGTCTTAACTTATTTCTGAGTTTTGAAATTTATATATTTTTTTCTCTCTGACTTGTACAAAAGCAGATTTTAGTTATGATTGGTGATTATTTGGAGGGTATTATGTGATTTTTTTTAAAGATTTCAGGGCAAATTCAAATATGTATGTGCATATATTTATATGTGTGTATATATACAAATTCACGTACACATTCAAAATATGTGTTCCTGACTATTAGAATGTGTAGGTGTCTATAAATCTGTGGGTCTGGATTAATGGTTATTAATTTAATTGTGTCTCTACCTTTAGATCCTTGAATCTAATTTCTAGGAGAGACAAGTTTTAAAATTTCATTATGATTTTACTTTTTTCAAATTCTCTTTGCATTTCTGTCTATTGTTGCTATCATTCAACCATCCGTCTATTCATCATCCATCTATCCAGCAATCATATAGCTAGCTAGCTACTTACCTATCTATCTGGGGGAATGTGTCACCACCATGTGGAAGTCAGTTGTCTTCTTCCATTGTCACGTTCCAGGGATGGCCCCAGGTAGCTGGGCTTTCAGGAACATCATCAACTGCTGAGCCATCTTGCCAGCTCCCTTGCTGGCGTGTGTATTTTCTACATAGTCAAGGATCATTGCTTGCAAATCTTCACTGGATGAAGTGTTTTTCAAATGAAATTAGCTCATTGATCTGATTTAATACTTTCTTTGACATTGTATTTTGTTCATTATTATAAACAGTCTTTAAAATAATTCATACAGAGAAGTACTTTATTCATTTCTGCACTTTAAGAATGCTGTGGGATATGTTTGTTTTGAAATCTTTTACTGATAGTACATATTGTATGTCTGTCTTCAACCTGGTTTTTAAAGTTTTTATTTTTATTATTTTATATGTATGGCTCTTTTGCTGACATGCATGTCGATGTACCATGTTTGTGCCTGGTTCTCATAAAGGCAAAAAAAGGGCATTGGGTCCCCTGGTACTGGAGTTATAGACAGTTGTGAGCCACCATGTGGGAGCTGAGAATCAAACCCAGGTCCTCTCCAAGAGCAGCCCCTTCAACTCAGTTTTTTTTGTAACAACAATTAATGTAAAAGGAGACTATGAATTTGAAAGACAGCAAGAAAGGGTATATGGGAAATGGTGTAATTATATCATAATCCTACAAATAAAATAAGTAACAATTAAAAACAACCTGAAACAATTTTAATGGACTACTTTATTACTTTAACCAATTTCTCTAATCTTATATTTTTCTACTTAATATGTTATCTTCTTTGTCTTCTTCTTCTTCTTCTTCTTCTTCTTCTTCTTCTTCTGCTGCTGCTGCTGCTGCTGCTGCTGCTGCTGCTGCCTCCTCCCCTCCTCCTCCTCCTTCTTTCATTCTTGCTTTTCCAAAGTATTCTATCTGGGGAGTTGATGATTAGTGGAGCAGTGAGTCCTCAGTCAGCAAGGGCAAAGCCCTGGCTTCAGACCTGGGCATGGAATAGAACATCATTTCCACAGCAGTCCATCACTCCATCCTCCTCCCACCCCCACCATCTCCCTAGTACCACGGGAGCTGCTTTCTATCACCACGGCGGACTTTTCAGTACGTGCTGTTTAACTTCCCCAGGCCCTGCCTGATCAGAAGAAAGACTGGCTGCAGGAGCGCACTCCCCTCCCCAACTCATCCTCTGCCTCTACTTCCCTCAGATTGTCCAGGATTTTAATATCCGCCAGTGGTGAATTTGTCTCATTTGATGATGGATTCTTACTTTACCTCAGCTTTGACTTCCGTTTTTCCTATTTTTCACAACTTCCACTTTCTTGAGGGGAAAACCAGTGTTGTTTTGTTTGGTAGAGTGCACCTCCCAGTGACTTCTCGGAGGCGTTTGTGGTCAGCAAACTTGATTATCTCCATGTATGGTGTCATCTGGATTTCAGCCCCACATGAGAATAATAATTTACTGTTAAACAAAATTCTAGGTTCAAATTCTTCTACTACAGACCTTGTGTGTCCATCTGTGTGAGTGTGCACATGCACAAGTGGATGTGTGGGTACACATACATGTGTGTGCACTTGTGTGTGGAGGCCAGAAGTTGATATTCAGTGTCTTCCTAAATTGTTCTCTACCTTATTTTTTTGAGACAGTGTCTCTCACTGAACCTAGCATGGATGAATAGATGGATGGATGGGTGGGTAGATGGATAGATGGCCAACAAGGAGCTCCAGGGAGCCTCCCAGCTCTACTTCTCCAGCCCTGGGACTGCAGACATGCACCGCTACTGCTGGCTTTTTCACATGGATTCTGCGAATTGAACTCAGGTCTTCATGCTCGCATGGCAAGCACTCCATTGACTGAAGATCCATAGACTTCAGAAATGGTTTCTCTGTCAATCAATGTCATCGATAAGAGCTCTGGTGTTGATCTAATTGTCTTCCTCTGTAGGTATCAAATGGACCACACACCATCCACCACCATTGTTCACCCCACCATTTTACCACCCAGACTTGGAGTATCCACCTCCTGCTTTCATGCACACATACTTTGGAGAAAGCCCCATCGGTCCCCCATCCCACTCTCCATCACAACTGTAGGATCCCTGGGTTGTCTGAAGCCCCTTGCACCATGCAGCCTTATAGGTCCATTGTTTCAAGGTGGTCATGAGTCTTAGAGAACCACATTTTGGCAAATCTTGTGATCAGAGTCCCAAGAAGCCAGTCTTCCTTCTCTTCCTTTTGAACATAATGAAGATGATTGTTCAGTTGAGCCTAGCAGTCCACTTACAAGCCAGTCAGAGAGCAGCCCAATTCAGTCTATCATAAGACGTAGGTGAAAGCAAAGGGATGTGTGGTCACTAAGCTCCTAAATCAACATCCCTTTGATGCTGCCCTACTAGGCTCCTCCCACAGGCATTGCTGCAGTATCTTCATCCCCTAAGCCACAAGAGCTGTGCTGTGTATAGTTCCTCAGTAGACAAAGTGAGCAAGAAAGCAACCTTTTCTCTTCCTGTCCAGTAGTTTCTGAGTTACCTCTGTTGCCTGTTATGAAACACCATCATCTGGATTGTATCTTTCTCTTTCATCCAAGGGGAATACCGTGATTCTTGTTATTCAATGTACATTTGCAAAGCACTATGTGCCAGGTAAGTTTATAACAACCAGGGGTGCAGCAGTGCATATAGAGAGATAAAGAGGCCTATCATGGAGGAGAGACACACTCAGGTACATGCAATACAGTATAGACCATATAGTTTTAAGGGCTCACGGGAGCTGTCAATGGAAATGAAGCAACTGCATGTAGCACAATGACTTCATTTTATCATTCACCCACACTTGGGGGTCAGAGAGACGGCTCAGCCGTTAAGAGCACTTGCAGCTCTTCCAGAGGACCGGGATTCGGTTCCCAGCACTCACATCAGGCAGTTCACAACTGTCTGTGACTCTAACTCCAAGGTGTCTGATGCCCTCTTCTGCCACTTTAGGCACTGCATACCCATGCTCACATATACACACAGGCACAAACACACATACACATAATACAAAATAAAATAAATCTTAAAAAATAAGCACCATACTTGGAATGATGACTTGGGATGTGATCTGCTCCTTTGTGCTTATACACACAGACCATAGCCCTTCTTTATCTGTGAGTACACCCTACCTATATGCCACCCTGCTCCTCTGGTTAGGACTGGGTGTAGCTAGAGTTTTCCTGCCTGGCCCACAGTCAGGACAAATCTCTCTCACCTGCCAGTCCCACAGCCGCTCAGACCCAACCAAGTAAACACAGAGATTTATATTACTTACAAACTGTATTGCCGTGGCAGGCTTCTTGCTAACTGTTGTTATATCTTAAATTAATCCATTTCTATAAATCTATACCTTGCCATGTGGCTTGTGGCTTACCGGCATCTTCACATGCTGCTTGTCATGGTGGTGGCTGGCAGTCTCTCCCTCACTCAGCTTCCTGTTCTCTCAATTCTCTCTGTTAGTCCTGCCTATACTTCCTGCCTGGCCACTGACCAATCAGTGTTTTATTTATTGACCAATCAGAGCAATTTGACATACAGACCATCCCACAGCAACTGGGGCTTTCTGTTCTGAAATACTTTTTTAGTAATATGTCAAATTCTAAGATACCCATTCCACACAGTGCACCAGATCCTAGGAATTCCTTCCAATGTACCATGCTTCTAGAGTCCTGCTTCCATGTGAGAGATCCTGTATGTGAGATCATCTTCACTACAGTATCATGCTGGATAATGTTCTAACTGGCTATGAACACTAGGTTCTAAATATGTTTCCACATACCTTTGTGCCAGTGTCTGGTGTCCCCTGATGCATGGCATCACTAGTGATGGGCCTTTTTAATCTAAGTACTGGACTAAGGAACATAGCGGTCTTCTTCCATAAACCATCGGCCACACAGCAGCTGGTAAAGTTTCCACAACAATCTTCTATGGGCCCTCAGGTTTATCTCAGGCTGGGAAGGTGTGAAAGGTCTTATAATAGTCACAGTTCTCTAAACAAACAGAACTGATAGAGTGAATGTGTGCATGTGTATATGCATCTCTCTCTCTCTCTATCTCTCTCTCTCTCTCTCTCTCTCTCTCTCTCTCTCTGTGTGTGTGTGTGTGTGTGTGTGTGAGTGATAATTTAGAGTGGCTTATAGGCTATTGTCCAGGTAATCCAACAATGGCTGTTCCTCCAATGCAAAGGCCAAGAATCTAGTAGTTGAGTAGTTGTTCAGTCCTCAAGACTGGATGTCTCAGCAGCCCCAATCTGGTGCTGGAGTCCTAGAGGATTCCTAAAGAGCTGATGGTCTTCAGTCTACATCAGAATCCAGAAGAAGAAGAAGAAGAAGAAGAAGAAGAAGAAGAAGAAGAAGAAG
>CABHPH010125717.1:0-18385 GCA_902168325.1 Peromyscus nudipes
TCTAATCATCTTAAAGGCTTTTCAAAGGTTATTTAAAAGGAAAAGAAAGAAAGAAGCTCGCTTTGGCTGTCAATCTTCAAGCCTTATGACTGACAACCCACAGGGAGGAGAAAACCAACCCTGACCTTTACAAGAGTGATGAAGCTTGGACTTGCCCACACAAAAACAAAACCCGGCCTGCAGCACACACACCTGCAAACTCAGCACTTAGGTGAAGCATGAGGATCTGGCGTTCAAGGTTATCCTCAGCTACACAGTGGGTTCAATGCCAACCTGGGCTATACAAGGCCAGGGCAGCAGCTTGGTTGACAGAGTGCTTGCTGTTTAACATGAGGACCCAAGTTCAATTCTTAGTGCACATGAGCATACTCGAATACTCTTGGCTAGTCAATTGACTCAGCCAGTGAAAAACCATTCACTGCTTTTCCATTAAGCTTGAGGTCCTGAGTTTGATCCTCACAACCCAGGGTGAATGAAGTAGGATTCCTGGGGCTATTTGGCCAGTCAATCTAGCTGAACTGGTAAGCTTCAGAGTTAGTGAGTGACCCTGTCTCAAAATATAAGGAAGAAGGGTTCAGAAGAAGGCCATATCAACACACTGCAGTCAATGAGAGACCCTGCCTCAAAACAGTAAGTGGGGGCAATAGAAGTCACTGGACACCCAGTGTCCACCTCTGGCTTCCACAAGTAAACACGAGCACACAAAATAAGTAAAACTAAAAATAAACAAAGGGGTGTGTTCATGCATAATTTAGTGGCATGCAGCTCGCCAAACACGTATGAGGCCCTGAATTTGATCCCAAGTTCTGTCAAACCCTGTTTCCATTTCCTCTTTAAAAGAGTTACACGTAATACTCCAGCTTGATAAAATATATTTTGAATGATTCAATTTCCATGGAGATGACCACAGCAGCTGAGAGGAAGTAATGTGTTCACAAAAGAACCACTTGATTCTGAGAACAAAGCTACAACAATGTTGTGATGAAGAACTGAAAGTTCCCTAGAATGTATCCATTTTCCATTCAATCCATCCAAGTACCTGATTCCTGTTGGAGTAGATGCTTCATAGGGGAACATTTCCTTGAGAATATCCCTTTCCACTCGTCTTTCCTCTGTTTTCTCTCCCAACTAGGAAGAAACAAACAAACAGCCACAAGTTAGAATTTAGTATACATATGCAGTAATTAAAACACTTAGACAAACATTTCGGGACACCCTCTCATCTAGCCTGGCTTTGTTATCATCTAGGTATTCACAAGCCTCCAAGACTCTTCAAATGTCATCACTGAACAGTATCTAAGGTACTTATTGGAGGGAAACGACACACATTCAAGGGGGGAATACCCTGCAACCAAACTGTAAATTCCCTACGGAATTTCCTTGTCTTGCATTAAGAGCACACTGTTTCTTCCTGTTAGAAATTCTGTGATAAAGGATTAAATATAGAAGATGCCTAATTAATGTAGACCTCTACCTTGTTAAGTCAATCAAGCCATTCAAATTGAAAGAAATTTCATCTCCTTTGCCAAAGGTTAAAATTATGAGCCATGCAGCTAGCATTTTAAAGATCAGTTATACAGGAGTTACCACAGTTACTTGAAAGTCTTATTGCTTGACCTTTCAACAAAAGTGCGGTTTCCCCACAGCCTAAGTAACTTGGATCCATGACAAAAAGAGCGTGTTACAAGCAGCACCCAAACTCCCCTGCAATCAGGAACTGGAGAGCCACACAGCAGCAAGAGCATGGTGTTATTAGTAGGTCATGCTATGTTAATTTCCATTTTCAAAACTAAAATTGTCTTTATACCACATATGCACACATACACACACCAACATACATAACCTCCCAGGAAAATCCTGTCCCCTCCCACTTAAAAAAACAAGTCTGAAAGATGAATGAAGCAGTGGACTAAATTGTATCCATTTACTTCAGCTCTCGTCAATGGTTTCTTTGGTGTTCTTCTGGGTATGTCTGAGAATTCAGGGATTGGCAGAATAGAAGATGCATGCTTGAAATTTCCAGTCAACCTATTGACAACCTGCCAAGATTCAAATTATTCAGACTCAGAATTATCCAAACATAGCAAAGACACTTACAATGAAAAGATATTCCACTTCTGCAATATTCGATTTTCCCCTAATAAACGTTTAGGTAGCAAGATCTAGAAACACATTCAGTGCTTCACATGTGACCTTCTTGTAATTCTTCAAATATTTAGTAAAAAGTATTTTCATAGTATTTAGGATTCTTGTGCAATGAATTAAATTTACTTGTAAAATGGTTACATTCTGGATACTAAAATCCAGAAACTTGGAGTAAATTAGTTCAAAATATAATATAAATTTGTGATTTGCCAAAATTCACCACCTCCCAAATTCCACCTAAGGGGTAATACAAAGAACAGCACTTAGATAGTTTATGAAACATATTTACTAAGGATTCGTTGCTTGAAGCCTTTATAGTTTCAGCTATGGGAGTACTCTCTGAAATTACTGCACCATCTATACGAAAATGTTGTGAAGTTTCCACCTGTTAGTTTGAAAACAGAACAAAAACAATAAATGTAAATAATCACTAAACCCCTACCACTCTGAAAACCCACTTCTAAGCACTAAGCCTTCATCACCCTTTTCCTTGGAGTTCTCCTCGGCCCTCTTGTGGGCTCCCTAGTTAACGCCTGCAGAGCTCCGCCTTTTGACGATCCGCTTGTCCACTCAGTCTCAGTCACTCCAGCTTGAGAATAGCTCTAGTCAAGTACGACACGTTAAAAGTCAGATTCTACCGCAAACACCTTCATAATGACCATTTCAGCACACCGAGACACCACCAACTCTCCCAGTGCCAGCAGTTACAAACAAGGCTACGCCCTCGAACTAGTTCTAAGGGCACGGACTTTGCTGCCTTGTAATCATCAGAAAGCAAAGCAGACCAATCATGATTCATACGTGTGTCATTTGTTACAATCCACTTTCTAAACTCAAAATTTTCCTAAGTACCTGTAAGTACTCCCCACCTTCCCCCCCACCCCAGGAAATACTTGGGCTGCAAGGCCCCTAACAGTCACTGTCAAACTGCAATTGTGTTCTCACTCCCTACAGAAAGCAGACCGTGTCACCTTCCAGCTCCAGGTCACTCTCTCTGGGTGGATAAAATGGACCCCCCTCATTGTAAAAGTACTTTAGTGGCTGAGCACAGTGGCAGACTTGTAGTCCTAGCTTCAGGGAGGCAGAAGCAAGGGAACTGTCACAAGTTCTAGGACAGCCTAGGGTACATAATGAGACTAATTTTAAAAAAGTAACTTAGGGCTGAGGACACGGCTTGCTTAGTACACGCAATGCCACGTTCAGTCACTAGCACCACGGAAGAATCCTTAGCGGTTCTTACAGGCTAGCTCAAATCCATCCAACCAGTGCTTCTCAGCAGCACAGCATGCATAGGCTGCCACTTCTGCTCAATAGTAGTTTATGAACATCAATGGCAGCTTTCTGTCTAAGTTAATACCTAGTAAATCTAAAGAGCTACTTTTTTACTCGTAGCCTGTGATAAACACCCTGATTTACTATAAGCACCACCACCCAAACCCTATAATGGCACAAACAGTCTCCTAATCCAATTCATGTTTATCTTTATTTGGATTGACATTAGAAGAGCTCTTTTTTTCCTTTGAGACAGAGTTCCCCTGTTTAACAGCCCTGGCTGTCCTGGAACTCTCCACCTGCCTCTGCCTCCTGAGTGCTGAGATTAAAGGTACAAACCACCAATGCCCAGCAAAAAAAAAACCCCAAAAAAAACAAAAAAAAAGAAACTTTTAATTATGTGTGTGTGTTGTTTGTGTGTGTGTCTCATGTACACATACATATCACAGGCCACAGAGGGTGTTGGATCCCTGAGGCAGGAGTTACAAGCGGCTGTGAACCATGACATGAGTCTGAGAACCCAACTCAGGTCCTCTGCAAAAGCTCTTAACCATCATTCAGCTATCTCTCCAACATCAGCATCGTAAAATTATTGACTCACAATCTGAACCTCAGGGTTCCTTATCCTGCTATTAGTGAGGAAATCTCTGTTGAATGTAAAATTAATGTCAAAGACAAATCATACAAATAAAATGTAATGAATTCCTATTAACAGTCAAATTCCCAAGTATGTAAATAGAGGCTACAACACCAGCCTGCGCATCTCACCCCTGGTGACACACCTGTCATCTCAGACCTGGCCTCCAGGTCATCCTTCTCCTACGCCCGCCTAGTGGTGCTGCAACTATAAGAAAACATCGCCACTCACAGCAACTGACTTTGAGAATATAAATAAAATGATCATTTAAGGGCAGAATTTAGAAAGATGCACCAAACAATTACACAGAGGATTTTCTTACTAGGATGTACATAAGGTGAGTGCTCTATGCTTTGAGCCAAATAAGAACCACAGTCCCACTGATGTTCCCCAGAAGTCCTGATTTATCATGGGGACACATGGAAGAAACCAATCTTTTCTCACTGAATTCTGATTAAGCTACCAAGTGAGGAATGAGTCAGAAGATACCAAGTAGCTGAGGCACATGAGAACATAGGAGCTGTGCTGTAAAAAGGCTACACACCCCAACAAAAAACAAAACAAAACAACCCCCCCCCAAAAAACCCCGCCCATTGCTGGGCAGTGGTGGCACATGCCTTTAATCCCAGCACTCAGGAGGCAGAGCCAGGCAGATCTCTGTGAGTTTGAGGCCAGCCTGGTCTATAGAGCAAGATCCAGGACAGGATCCAAAACTACACAGAGAAACCCTGTCTCGAAAAACCATAAAGAATGAGTTGGAGAAAAACAGATAAAGGGGTGCACTTCAACTGGGTGGGGTGGCTCAAGCCTTTAGTCCCAGCACTCAGGAGGCAGAAGCAGGTCAGCCTGGTCCACAAAAGCGTTTTCCAGGACAGGCTCCAAAGCTACACAGAGAAACCCTGTCTCGAAAAACCAAAAAACAAACAAACACAAAAAACAAACAAACCAACCCCCTACTCACACTAAAACCAAAACAAACAAAAGACTACACACACACAAAAAAAATCTGTACTAGGGCTGGAGAGATGGCTCATTGGTTAAGAACACTGGCTGTTCTTCCAGAGGTCATGAGTTCAATTCCCAGCAACCACATGGTGGCTCACAACCATCTGTAATGAGATCTGGTGCCCTCTTCTGGCCTGCAGGGATACATGCAGACATTACACTGCATATATAATAAATTAAAAAAAAAAAAAAAGGAAAAAAATCTGTACTAAATTACTTTACAGTAAGATATAAACAAGTCTGGCATGATGGTACTCTTGTAAACCACAAGATGTTGACAGAGTAGGATGAGGAGGTTGAGGCTAGCGTGGGCTACAAAGTAAGACTTTCTCAAAGTTTTAGCAAAGGGGATAGAAACCTAACATGTAAGAGTTCCTGGATCTGATTCTCAGGACAGCGGGAGAGAAAGGAGAGAGGCTATATAAATACAAATGAGACTAAAGAAAAGAAGCTATACTACTCCCATGTGTTCACTACCCAGTCGGGTAAAGCATGATTAACACGACCATTCACACTGACTTGTATTACTCCAATAGAGAACAGTACCCTCAGTATTGCTGTGAGGCAAAGACGTTTGGTGACACCCTGCAAAAACTACAAAATACTTTCACTTCTGCATTCCCCTAGACAACTGACGAAGACCAGGTGCTACCTGCAAATGGCTGCTTGTCGTGTGAGAACAACTTCTCACACATTCACTAAAGGACAGGGCAGCTGAGTCAATTAGCGCATACCCACAAATCTCAGTATGCAGGATGAGGCTGCACAAGAGACGGGAAGGAAACATCTGTTTTGATTTGGAGTGAACTCTAGGACAGATGGAAGGAGGGTAAGAGTGCTGTAAAGGGAAAGGAGCAAATATAAATAATCTACGTAGAGTACTTCCTACAGAAGACAAACTAAAAAGGAAGCGTCCATTCACAAGATTTTAAACACAGTACTTTATATCCTAGTGAGGTATCTTTTTTTTTTTAAATATTTATTTATTTATTACATATACGGAAGAGGGTGTCAGATCTCATTGCAGATGGTTGTGAGCCACCATGTGGGTGCTGGGAATTGAACTCAGGACCTCTTGAAGAGCAGTCGGTGCTCTTAACCTCTGAGCCATCTCTCCAGCCCCCCTAGTGAGGTATCTTAATGAAAATGCACTGGATTGCATTTAGCAACCTTAGTATTATTTTGAAACATGTAAAACATGATATTTAAATTAAGAAAAGTGTAATTAGAAGAGCCAAGATACTCAGCATAGATACATGTCAGAACCAAGTTTATAACTTCTATCTATAAACCAGAATCTCCTTAGGGATGGAGGAAGAGACTCCAGACCCTATCTACCCGGGTGGGAAAGGAGCTGCAGTAAAATGCTTGGACAGCATGCAGCAGGCTCTGGGTGTGATGGGGGTTATGGCTGGATTACAACCAATTGTGAATACAAAAATCATAGCATAAAAAATTCATCAGCCGGGCAGTGGTGGCGCACGCCTTTAATCCCAGCACTCGGGAGGCAGAGGCAGAGGCCAGCCTGATCTCCAAAGCGAGTTCCAGGAAAGGCACAAAACTACACAGAGAAACCCTGTCTTGAAAAACCAAAAATTTATCATCCAGTGCGGTTGTGCACACCTTTAATTCTAGAACTCACATTTCAAGGCCAGCCTGGTCTACAGAGTGAGATCCAGGTCAGGCAACAAAACTACACAGAGAAACACTGTCTCGAAATATCAAAAACTGGCAAATAAAAGGTATTTTTCTGGTTCTCTTGTATGATCTTACTTCAAGGCAACTATGGAACCCAGCAAAGAAAGTTTTTTATGAAACAATTAGTTATGGATATCAAATAATAAGACAAAGAGAAAAGTCATCATTTTGTAACTTCAAATAAAATCACGGATTTAGGCAATATCGTCCAGAGCTGTTAAAATCTTTAAGTGAAAAGGCCAGACAAAGCTTTACATCAGATGAGTCAACCTTTCAACATCTAAACTTGTTAATTAATTTTAGTATATTTAAACCAACATTTCTGTGACTAAAAAGGTCTAGTCGCCAGTATACCAGATTATACAGGATATCAAGAAAAAAATGAAAACTTGAAACAACCTACCACCTCCAGAATGTAGGAAACACTTCATGATCAATTATGGTCACCACATGGGAGGGAGGAGAAAATGGCTGCAGTGGGAATTAGTATATCGTTCAGATTCCTCAACTGAATTACCCAGTAAAGCACGTTTGGTCAGGAATGGTGGTACACTCCTGTACCTAGCTAGCATTTGGAGGTACTGGCAGGAGGGTCAGGCAGGGGTACATTGGGCCCTGCCTCTCCACCTCAACCCCACAAAAGAAAGGAAGCAGGGCACGGCAGTGCACACCTGTAATCCCATCTCTCAGGAAGCAGAAAGGTTGACAAGTTAAAGGCCAGCCTGGTCTATATAGCAAGTTCCAGGCCAGCCTGGGATATATAGCGACATACTGTCTCAAAAACACCACGGAAACAAGGCAGACAGAACATGGAAAAGACAGATGAATAACACAAAGTAACACAGTGTCTAGCTGAAGTGTAAGGATGAGGAAAAGAACCTTGGGTACCAAGCCTAAATCAGAGGCTGTAATGCTCCTCTGTAAAGTAATGTATTTATTGATGCCTTATACTTATTTTCTCCCCAATTTCCTGTAATTTTCCTTTTGGAAACTGTATCTTGTTCTCACCCCATCCCCAAATTGTAAATCTTTATCTAGTGTAGTTTTAGAACCACACTAGCTTCATAGTGTAGGAAAAAGCTACAAGTGAGGAAACATGGTAAATTCAAAAATCTAGATACAATGACAAATATATAAAACTATTTTCCCAAGTTCCAAAGAAGCTGTATCAGAAGTGTCTTTCTATCTTCTAAAACAATTCTTTCCAAAGGAAGTACGATGGAAGAATCACTGGCCTAGTACACCTGAGATCCCAGGTTCAAATCCGCTGCATCAAAATGAACAATGGGCAGGATGACCAACACCAGACTGCTCAGCAGGGGATAGACACCACAGGGTATGAACGCTACTGACAAATCCACAGTGTATCTATTTTCCATGCCATTTAACAATGAGACTAAGTGGACGAGTAAGCTGGAGTGTGCACGCCAACTATGTATCAACGGTCACAACACAAGACAGATGAGTGCTGGTCAGGTGACTTACACCGGCGTAGGGTGATCATAAAACTTCAGATACCTGATTATGCTCAATTCTTCTTTGCTTGAGTGTTACCGGAGTCTTTGCTCTGCCCTTTAGTGGCTCTCTCTTCTCAAGTTTGAGCTCTATTTTAGAGTCTGGAAATAACATTGGAGAAAGCATTATCTACTGAAACACTTGAGTTATGTTTACTCGCATCACTTTGGAACCCTGGTTTTAGGCACATTAGTACACATGACAATCTGTTTATCATAATAATACGTCAGTGGAGCAAAACTGCTTAGTAAAATTTATCAAACAAACAAACCCTCTTAAAAAAAAATAATAAACCAGCCCAAACATCGACTTTTATAATCTTAGTCCATTTTTATCCCTTCCCACTGTTTAATCTGATTACTCCTTCCTATTTATTCTTGTCCATTTTTTCCCACCCCTAGAATAACCTTAAACATAAAAGAATTCCAACTGCTCCTGTGGAGGCTTTTCACTAAAAACCAATGCAAATGTGGAGGTATTGTTTTGTCTAGGCAATACATTACTGCTATACAGCAAAGGCTAGCTAGTGAATTAAAATGTCACATGTGGAAGGGGAGAATTTTAAAAACGAGATTGTCCAGCACCAATCACTTGATTAGGGGGTGCAGCTTAGTAGTAGAGCATGTGCTTGGGGTGTTGGGTTCAATCCTTAGTACCAAATAAGCAAATAAAATGAAGTTTCTTATAGCATAGTCATTAACCCAGTAACATAGTTTAAAAAGAGCCAAGTATTCCAATTCTTGCAGTCTTGGTTTTACCATAATTTGAAGACCTACACAGAATCTTTAATATGCTGAAAAATCTAACTTCCCAGCAGCCATGGTGGCGCACGCACACCTGTAACTCCAGCACCTGGGGCTGCAGAGACAGGAAGATCTAGAGTTCAAGACTAGCCTGTGCTACACAGTGAGACTGCATCAAAACAGAAAACTTAACTTTTTTACTTTTGTGGTCATTTATAATAAAGCAGGTCAACTAATGCTGAAACTTTTAGTTCCAAAATTTTGCTTTCTTAGCAAAGAAACAATAGAATCCGGTCTTAAAGTTTAATATTATACAAGCTCAATGTAGCCATGCTTCAAAGTGATCAAGATAACTCTGTGCCCTGCCAAGCTTCCTGTCTAATCTTCTTAGTCCAAATACACCTGCCATCCCTCTCCCAAGACAGTGATTGAACCAACTAGTTCAGACAGGTCAATTAGACCAAGCAACCAACTCCACGCCCAACCGTCACTAGATCTATGAATCTATCAGTACTGGTACACTGCTCAGTATTATAAAATCCACTCTACCAGCAAAGCGGAAACTGATTAGACAAATAAGTCATCTGGTTACAAATCAAGTCCTTGTTCAAATTTAGATTTTAACGTCCAATTGAATATATGGTCCTTAAATAGTGGAAAGGACATATGACCACCAGAATATTTTCAATTATACTGCTGGAATGTTTCAATGATGAAATGGAAAAGGTATGTTCATCCACAAATATTCAACTTGTTGAAACTCCAAGAAGAAAACACACATAAAACATGTTTCTGGAGACCACACAAACTGTTCAAATTTAACAACTTTATTGAATTTGTAGAAGCATTCTACAGGGATACATTGCTTTAAGAAACCACACAGCACTTAACAGGTACATGTATACATGTACATTTTAGAAGACAAGTAACAAAGCTGCATAGATGGAATGTGCAGTCTAAGAACATGGTAGTAGACATGTACACTCAATGGACTGGATTTGGTTATGCTTAAGACCATTTTCCATGTCTCTACAATCAAGCTACCTTACCTTATAACCATACACATGAAAACAAGGCAATACATTGCTTCATACAGACACAGACATTGGGGCATAGTAAAATTTCTTAAGGTTTTTAGAAAATAATTCAAATTTGCATTAAGATCTGAAATTTAACTACTCAGGACATACAACATACCTTTACATACATGTAAGTAAAAAAGCCCTGTTTTCCCAGTGTCTTACTCATCTAACAAAAGTCATGATGAGTGAACATCAACTGTATCAGAACATCTATACTTATCCACAGCTGTGTTCCTCAGTGTGGTCTACGTGCTCGTATGACTTGGCTACCTCCTCTATCAGAACATATAACTGTACGTTGCTTTTCTCACTAAAGTGAGCACACATGTGAGTGTGTGTGTACATACATACAGGCATGCAGTGTACCTCTTCTCATTCTCTTACAAAGTATCTCTAGGTTTAAATCCTTTCATGAAACTTCTTTGGGTGGTGGTGAACTGAACTCAGGGCCATGTGCATGGTAAGCACATGCTCCTGAGCACTGAGATGCAGCCCCTTTCCCTTCTATTCTCGCAGAGTGCCTGAATCAGCACGTGTGTGGACTGGCACTTGGAGTTACGCTGATCTAGAATTACCATAAAGTCTGCTGGAGACAAAAGCATGAACAAGAATGCGGACAAATTTTAGAATGTGTAGAGACTTCGCCAGAGTGACGGAAAGAAGTAA
This sequence comes from Peromyscus nudipes, assembly GCA_902168325.1. NCBI lineage: Eukaryota > Metazoa > Chordata > Mammalia > Rodentia > Cricetidae > Peromyscus > Peromyscus nudipes. Next base: position 10,764 of record CABHPH010125717.1, read on the forward strand.
GTGCAAAGGTCGCCTGGAGATGTCTTGCAATGTCATGAGTGGACAAAAGGCTTCACAGCCAAAGATCTGTGTAATGAAAATAAGCAGCAGAAGCAGAGCAGACTGAAATCACAAGGCTGTGTGTGCCTATTTCACCACTGTGAGACTTGGCATTCCTGCACACTAGACTTTTCAAAATAAATCCCTTTGAGAAGGGAAAAAACAAAACAAAACAATGATTTAAGTGATGAACACTGTTTAACCCTGATCGAGGCATAAAGAAGTAGGTGAATGGCACTGATAAAAAGAGGGAGACCGCTGGGTGGTGGGGGTGCTGCACGCCTCTAATCCCAGCACTCATAAGGTGGAGGCAGGCAGATAGATCTCTGTGAGTTCAAGGGCAGCCTCATCTACACAGAGAAACCCTATCTCGAAAAACAAAAACAAAACAAAACAATGATGATTCTACTGATACTTTAGTTGCTGGAATTCTTTTTAAATCTAAGAGCTGTAAAATTTTTTATCAGAAAGAAAATAATTTAAGACTTGTGTAAAAGTGTTATGTAAAACAGGAAGCTATAAACATATGTGAGACAAACATGTGAACTAAACTTAAACTGTACTAGGCTTCTCTGTGTGTAATTATACTATAATTGATGAGTGCAAGCTTAACACCTTGAAATTAGTGCTATTAGGAGATTAAAAAGGCCCCAAAAGAAAATTCTGGCATAGAAGTTGCTAGAATTCCTAGAAAGGTTCATAAATTCTACAAATCAAGGATAACTCCCTTTGTTTTTAACTACATTACTGTTTATTTCCACGCTTTTTAATAACTCTGTGTACTTCCCCTCCGAATAGTGTTCCACCCTTAAAGGGGGCAACAGTCAGTTTATTCTTAGAAGCTGGGGTAATCTTACAGTCCTTCAACCACAGGTAACGCCGACCCATAGTAGAAGACCCCATGATGTGGGCAGACACCCTCACGTCATCAAACGCAGTGTCACAAAGATACGAAGCTGCATCATAGGTCCTGCTCAGAATCTCAAGGGCTTGGTGTGCATGACTAGGATCTGAACTAATGATCTGTGCAGCCTGACTTATGTCGGCTTGCAGAGACTTAGCTACAAAGGCAGTGTGGGCTGCAATCTGCAATGCTGATGCTGCAGCTTCATAAGATCTACAGAGAGCTAAGTCCAAATGTTTATCACAAGACTCAGTGGAGGACGCCTGAACTGCGGTGCGTGGGGTGGTTTCAGGAACAAGCCCCAGGATTTCATCATCTACTGCTGGAACCGATAATATCCGTGTTGCCTCGCTGGAAGAAACTGGATATTTGCATGCCAGTGAAGGCAGCTGCCTATCAATTTGCTGCCACTCCTCTTCGATCACTTTTAAAATCGATTCGTGCAGAGGAAAGGATGGTTCGGAGGCATCTATTTTACCATGCTGTGCTTGCTGAGACACTTCTAGTCCTAAGGTTGCAAGGGAACGAGAGACAACACTCTTGGCAAAAGAAGACATGTGTTCAGATGCAGGCGTGTTCTGAAATGCCACACGTGAACCTGAATCCCCTTCCTTTCCGGGCGTCTCACTGAGTCTGGGGACTTTGCGGGGAGAAGACAGGGATTCAGACTCTTGCGGATTAGACTGGCTAAGTCTCTTGCATATGTTTTCTATATCCAGTGTGGGTACAGAATTAGAGACCCCAGGCACAATGCTGACCCCACCCTGGACTAACAGAGAATTAACATAGTCTCTGATTGCACGAGCAAGTGGTGGAGAGATGACTTGGGACCTCTCTGACTCCTGCAGCACTTCTCTTTCACTAGAGATCACGGTCTGATCTGAAACACCAGGCCCCTCAGCACTGGATGGCCGAGCTCTACCTTTCCCTCCACGGCAGATATTTTCTACTACGTCTTTACAGTAAGTAGTAGTGGTCTCTCTCATCAGTAAGGGAGAAGCTGTAGCAGAGGCCAGCCTGGCAGCGAGTTCACGCTGAGCGGATGATGAAGAACTTTTCTCTACACATCTATCATAGCTAGACTCGGAAGGAACAAATACATTCCGTCCAGGGGCCAACCTCTGCACCTGTCCCTTCCCAGGCAAGGCTGTGTGAGTAAGAGGCTCCCTGGGGGGGTCTCCCTTAGAAGTGTGGACTCTCTTAGCTGCCTGCACTTCCGTCCTGCCCAGAGGAGGGCGGGTGGAGATTTCAGGAAAAGAAATACCCTGAAAAAATCCACCAGAGGGAGCAGATGCAAGTTCAGAAAAAGGAACAAAATCCCTAGTGGACTTCACTTTCTTGTGTTCTTTCTTCTTCCCTGTAGAGGCAAAAGAGGCAGGAAGTTTAAGCATGACTGGTTTGGGCTGGTCTTATTCTTTGCCTCCTTGCTAAAACTGTTGTTGAAGAAAAGGACCCTATACTTCATACTCCCAGAAAACCAATCTGGTACACAGTGCCTTGGAAGGCATGGTCAAATTAAATATTTACAAAATCAGCAAATGATGAGTTAAAAAATTCCAAGTACCAAATTCTGCATTTACTCTAATTTAAGAAGGAATGTACTTCCTGTTCTATTCTCAAAAATATTTAAAATCATGGTCAAAATTGCCATGAAATCAAATTATGTAAGCAAAATCTTTTAAATAACTTGTATGCCTATCAATAGAGAAGAAAACGTCATATGACACTATATATTTATTATAAGGAATAAAGACAAACATGAAATATGATCCAAAAAATATAACAAGGAACAAAATAGCACATAAAAGATTCAGTATATTATTTATATAGATTTTTTTTAAAAAACAAAGCATTTATCAAACTGATCATTAAATATAAAAATTGGAAAGATAGATCTCAAATTAATGATTTCTTCTGGAGATGTGATAATGGGGAAAGAAAAATTTTGAGAAAAGTTCCATTTGAAGCAAAAGTGGCTATTTAGACATCTATCTTGTCCATACTGTTTTAAGCTTTCCCTTCTTCACGGTCAACACCGAGTCAGGAAAACCCACGTATCTGACGAGAGCATTTAAAACCTACCTTCTTCGTTGTCACTGTATCTGTCGGAGTCGTTACTTCCGTTCTGTCTTGTGTTTTCTGCTGAAGAGGAGACTGTTGGGAGAGGCGTAGATGACCGTGACTCTGTTCCCTGCTCCCTCAGTTTCAACAGCTTCTTCTCATACAGCTTCCTGGTTGTCCCTGGGATATAAGGCAGAAGTTCCACTAGTACTGACATGAAACTGTCTTTTTACAAGATTGAAAACAAACAACAAAAACCATTATGTGCGTGTGCAGTGCAGATGCCTGGAGACCAGAGGAGCCAGATCCCCCTGGAGCGGGAGTCACAGGCCATTGTGAGCCACCCAGTGTGGGTGCTGGACAAGACTCAGGTCCTGGCAAGAGCAGTGGACTCTTCAAACTGGGACTATCTTTCCAGCCCCTACAGGAAATCAGTTTTTAAGCAATGTGCTTTCCATTTCTAAAGTGAATAAATACAATACATAATGAACTCTTTTCTGAAACGGCTGTTTCTCTGAAATGTTAATACAAGATTATAATTCTTTTTTCCAAGAAAGGGTTTCTCTGTGTAGCCCTGGCTGTCCTGGAACTCACAGAGATCCTCCTGAGTGCTGGGACTAAAGGTGTGCACCACTACTGTCTGCACAAGATTACAACTTTCTTAAAAAGATTTGTATTATTTATGTGAGTGGGTGTTTTGCTGCCATGTCTATCTGTGCATCATGTTCCTGGTGCCCCCGTAGGCCAGAAGAGGGTGTTGTATACCATTACCGATCGTTGTTAGCCACTCGGACACTGGGAATCAAAGATCTGCTGTCAGAGCAGCTAGTGTTCTTAAATGCTGAACCCATCTCTGCAGCTCCCCAAAGAGCTTTTTTTATAAACAGATGGGAACCCTGAACAAAAAATGATTATACTTCACAACATTAAGAGATCAATATGCCTATAAATAGTCAGTGAACCATGGGTCAAATTCTATAAATCATACTTGAGTATCTTTAATTTTCTACTTACATTAGGTATGCATCTTTCCTTAATTTCTGGAAGATATGACAACTGGTTTATTGTTCACAAATAACACCTATTTACTATATAAGTAATCTTAAGACAAACAACTGGTACATTAACATGTAATTTAGCTATTTTCATGTAATATACATCTCAATGTCTCTCAGAATTTTACAAAAGATATCAAATGTCTATTGGTAATTACAGCCACAGGTTTGTCTTAGAATAACCTATGAAGTGCATACTTTTAAATCCAGCCCTTGAGTGGCAAAGCCAGGTAGGCTACATAGTAAGACCCAGGCTCAAACAAACAAAAGACAAAACCAAATCATTGTTTCCACTATAGCTACAACAAAACCCACCCAATCTCCACCCAGCCTTCAAAATTTTACACAGCCCTGACGCTGTGTGTGAATTTTTCTCATCTTAGGGTTGTTCCTAAACACTGTAAGAAAATCCTAACTAATCTGGCAAACTGCTGCTGTCTAGACAAGCACGTGAGGAGTCTAGAGCACTTCGTTCTGCTGCCTTCTGTTTCTTTGTTCTCCAGGGTTATCAAGACAGAGTTAAAGAGACTTGAATGCTAGTTAGGAAAGGGAACTTGTTAGTTAGGAACTGAGTAATCTGCACTCTGCTCATTGACTGAGATGATTTGACTGCCAGATAAGATCCAAGGCTTACAGAATAGCTCAAAATGACCACTGACTAGGAGAACATCAGCAATAGGTAATTTTTACATATCATCATTTACTGAAACTCTCATTTTTCTTCCTCATTTAGAGTTAATGAAACTAAAGTGTTGATTGGTTATATAAATAATGACAGCCCCTGAAGACCCAATTTCTAACCATTCCTGAGAGTAAAAAATGCTCTGGGCTCTTGCTTCTTAGAAAAGACATTTGAGACTTGATCAACTTACCCACAATGGGACCAGGATTCACCCCGTATCTCACAAGCTGATCCAAAAGTTCTTCATTAGAGAGCTCTGTCACATCTAGGTCATCTTTATCTTCTAGTCTGGGCTTATCGGTTTTCTTTGTGGCTTTCTGTAAACAAAGTACAAATTACCTTCTCTACATGAAAAGTATTATTTACACGGCATTCTCTACGCTATCAAAAGGTGACTTGTTACATTAGCTACAGCAATTTGGCTAAACTAAGAACCATTATTGGAAGGCTTTTCTAAGTTCAATTGTAGTTAGACTGTACAAGCCTGATACACAAGTAACTTAGATGCTAAACACTGCTGTTGGAGGTGAGGGTATGGCTCAATGTCAAGGTCCTGCTTAAGCGAGGAGATAGTAATAGTGTGTCCTTTGACACACATCAAGTGTCCAAAAGGAAATAAAAAACAAAGTAAAATAAATTAACTTTGGTCAACACATCTTATATGAACCTTACATATTCTTGGGAGTCTTGGAATTACAACCATGCTACCATGCCTGACCCAATCTGATTCTTCACATTAGGCTACCATTTTTAATGTGTAGTTTGAGTAACCTGGGTATAGTATGTAAGAGAACATGAGAAAAAAAGGCAAGAATAGTATCACATTTTTACCCCAAGCATCAAAAGAGACAAAGGGGGCCATAGAATGACTCAGCAGTTAAGAGCACTTTAATTCCCAGCACCCAACTGGTAGCTCACAACATTCTCTAACTCTAGTGTCAGGGGATGTGAATGGCTTCCTAGGGCACTGGACAAGTGGTACACAGACATACATGCAGGTACAACACCCATACATATGAAATAAAAGATTAAAACAAAGAAACAAAAAACAGCTTAGGCTGAGCGGTGGTGGGGGGCACACACCTTTAATTCCAGTACTCGGGAGGCAGAGGCAGGCGGAACTGTGAGTTTGAGGCCAGCCTGGTCTACAGAGTGTGTTCCAGGACAGGCACCAAAAACAGAGAAACCCTGTCTTGAAAAACAAAACAAAACAAAACAACAAAAAGCTTAACCCATAAATCAAATAAATCAAAGTGCATTTTGATGAGAAACAATTAAGTCATTAAAGAAATCTATTTCTTATTAGAAATGATGGGGCTGTGAACATAGCTCCACAGCGGAATGTCTGCCCTCAAAAAGAAAAAAAAGAAAGAATGTAGGCTTTTAGAAGCAGGAAACCAATTCACACTTCCATAATGAAAAATCTTCAAGTGAACAAAGAAATTTTTTTGAGTGGGCAATATGCTCTCATAAAGTGAGCCATCAACAGGTTGTTTGAATCTGCCTTGGGAGAAAAGTTCCAGGAAAGTAAATGTCACCTAATAAATAATTACATTTAGGAAGAACAAAACTTGGGGGGTGGATAATTTGTACATATAATTAACAAAGCCGCAGTTTCAATTAAGAAGGAAGTAGTAAATGTGTGGAATTCTCCTAACTTTAAGTATATAGGTAGGTAGCTCTTTTTCTTTAAAAAAAAAAAAAAAGTTATGTGAATGATTGCTTTGCCAGCATGCACTGTGCATATACCGTGTGCATGCAGTACCTGCGGAGACCACAAGAGGGCAACAGATCCCTGGAACAAGGAGTTACAGATTTCAGCAACCAAGTCAGTGCTGAGAAGCAAACCCAGTTCCTGTGGAAGAGCGGCCAGTGCTCAAGTGCTGTAACCCAGGGTAACCTTGAACTCCCAGCAATCCTTCTGCCTCCCGAGTTCTAGGTCTAGATGCATTAACCAGTATATCCAGCTACTATTATAAAACATTCCACAGAACATCCGTTCTGTATCCAGTTGAATTTTAAGTGCATTATAGTTCCACTAACTTACGGAACTCTAAAAATTAAGCCAGGCAAGGTGGCCTACACATTTAATCCCAGCAGAGGCAGGCAGACGCTTGTTTGTGTTTGGTTTTTAGAGACAGGGTTTCTCTGTGTAGCCCTGGCCATCCTGGAACTAACTCTGTAGACCAGACTGGCCTTGAATTAAAGAGCTCCACCTGCCTCTGCCTCCTGAGTGCTGGGATTAAAGGCGTGTGCCACCACCACCTGGCAGCAGGCAGATCTTTGAGTTGGGAGGCCAACCTGATCTACATAGAGTTTCAGGACAGCCAGGGCTACATCTAAATATCCTGTCTCAAAGAAACAAAAAAGGATCCTAAAAATCCCGTGGGACAGACACATTAATATCTCCATATTATAAAGCAAGGAAACTGAGACCCAAGGCTAATCTATTAAATCTTCAGTGTTCTCTAGTAACATTTACATGGACATCATATAATTCTTTCACATGCACCCTTTCCTGAAAACTATTATCACAGTAACTTTGCACCACATTACCCTGACATTAAAGAAAGCAATCAGAAACCATATATAGTAGAAGCTACTGAACACAAGGCACACACTTATGAAACCCAATTAATCAATTTCCAACCTAATTAAATGATTATTAGATTTCTACATTTTATATGAAAAGGCCAGGTGGTGCTGAGCACCGAGAGTTCAAGGTCACCCTCCTGTCCTATACAAGAGTTCAGGTCGGGGCTGGAGAGATGGCTCAGAGATTTAAGAGCACTGGCTGCTCTTCCAAAGGTCCTGAGTTCAATTCCCAGCAACCACATGGTGGCTCACAACCATCTGTAATGAGATCTGGCGCCCTCTTCTG
>CABHPH010125718.1:0-18325 GCA_902168325.1 Peromyscus nudipes
TTTACTCAGGTAATATTATATACTTCTCAGGTCTCTGATAAGGTTGAGGAATAGATAGTTACAGTTATACAATTTTCCTTGTTCCAAATTCAGAAAAGAAACTTACAAAAAGAGATGTAAAGTTTATAAGGTTGGGAAATATAAAAGCTTAAAAGTTGTTTATCTAGGAAAATGTTTTAAGGCCTAAAATGATATTTTTAGGTTGATAATACAAGTTATGATAGAAAGTAGTTTAGGTATAAAACTTTGGATTCATCAAGATAGGATAGACTATAGAGTAATTTCTCTGAATTTGCCAAATACTAATGGACTAGACATTGTTAATGCAATTTTTACCCAATAATATATATACATACAAACATACATATACTGTGTTAGAGTTAGAACCTTTCCTTTTTATTTAGGGACCAAAGGGGGAAATGTTGCAGGATATTTGTTCACACTGTTTGAAGATGTGTTGTTGTGATGGGTTTAATAAAAACCAAATAGTTAGGCAGGAGAAAATAGGTGGGACTTCTGGGTAGAGAGTGAAAATCTGAGAAGGAGATGCCAGCAAGACACAGAAGGAAATGGACATATAGAATAGAGGAGAAGTAAAGAACTACATGGCAGAATATAAATTAATAGGAACAGGTTAATTTAAGTTATAAGAGCTAGGTGGAAACTGATCTAAGCTAGGCCCAAGCTTTCATAATTAATAATATATCTCTGCATCATTATTTTTGAGCTAGTGGTCCCAAAGAGGAAGCCTGACAGGAAAGTCAAACTACAAAATATAGAGATTAACTCAGGGTAAAGGATTGGATAAAAAGTATTCCAAGCAAATGGATCTAAGAAATAAGCTGATATAACCATTTTAATATCTAAAAAAAGATAGACATCAAACTAAAAGTAATCAGAAGAGATGCAGAAGGACACCACATACTCATCATAGGAAAAATCCACCAAGATGGCATTTCAATTCTTAACACCTATGTCCCAAACACAAGGGCACCCATATTTGTAAAAGAAACACTCCTACACTTAAATCACATGTTGACCCTTACAAACTGATAGTGGGAGACTTTGACATCCCACCATGACCAATAAACAGGTCATCCAGACAGAAATTAAACAGGGAAGTGCCAGAGCTAGCAGACAGATATTATAAAACAAGTAGACCTAAGAAATATCTATAGTACATTTTACCCAAACACAAAATCAGACATATTCTTCATTGCACCTCATGGGACTTTTTCCAAAACTGACCACATACTCTGTCACAAAGTGAGTCTCAACAGATACAAGAAAAGTGAAATAGCTCCCTATATCCTATCAGACCATCACAGATTAAAGCTGGATTTCAACAACATCAGAAATCTTACAAACTCATGGAAACTCAACAAAGAAAAATGGGCAATACAGAAACAAAGAAAGAAATTAAAGACTTCCTAGAATTGAGTGAAAATGAATATACATCATACTCAAAATTATGGGACACAATCAAATTGGTGCTAAAACAAAATTTCATAGCAGTAAGTGACTAAGTAAAAAACAGGAGAGATATATTAGCTACTTAATAGCATATCTGAAAATTCTAGAAAAAAAGAAGAAATCATACTTAAAAGAGTAAATGGGAAGAAATAATCAAATTAAGTGCTGAAATCAATAAAACAAGAAGAAAGGAGAAAACAAGAAGAAAGGAGACTATAAAAAGAATCAATGAAGCAAGAGTTGGGTCTTTTAGAAAATTCATAAGATCTAAAAATTAAGTAAAAGGCACAGAAAATATCCAAATTAACACAATAAAAAATGAGAAGGAATACATAACAACAGACACATAGGAAATCCAGAAAACAATAAAGATATACCCAAAAAACCTGTACGGCACCAAATTGAAAAATATAAAAGAAAATGAACATTTTCTCAATAGATACCACTTAAAAAGTTAAATCAAGATGAGATAAGTAATGTAAACATAGCTATGACCTTTAGTGAAATAGAAGCATTAATTAAGTCTCCCACCAAAAAAGAAGGCAAGGGCCAGGTGGTTTTAGCACAGAATACTAACAGACTTTCAAAAAAGAGTTAATACCAATACTCCTCAAATTATTACACAAAATAGAAATAGAAGGAACACTGGTCAGTTCATCTGATGAGGCCACAGTTACTGTCAGAACACAGTCAAAAGAATGATCCATGATGAACAGTGCCTTGGGGCACTGTGAGAAAGGCTCCAGGCAAAAAGGTAGAGGGCATTTTTGCCTCAAGTGTATTTTTTCTCCTGGGTTGCTCTTGGACATTGTTGGAGAACTCTGCTATTAAGGTTATAATTCACCATGTCCAAATAGCTCTCTGAGCTCAGAGCAAAATGGAGGACTCCTTTTCTCAGTGGGGCCTCCTCTTCTCTGACTAACCTTCTTTGGAGAGTTTTTCTAAGCTCAGGTACCTGACCTTATTTGGAGGACAACCCTGAACAGAGCTCCTTGCAAACTCTGTACGACTCAGCACGTAAGTCCTCCTACTTCCTCCTGCCCATATGATAGGTGCTGTGTCATGACCAATTAAGCCCTTCCCACTCGTAACCCTATGAACCCTTATAACATCTTACCCCTGGAACAATAAAATGAGCTATCTCTCTGAAGCTGACTCCAGAAAATTCTTCCCATCATGCTCACAGCTGTCTGAATCCTGCTCCCTTTGCCTTCATGGGCTGGTGGCCAATGACCCCTGAGGCAAAGGAGACCCACAGGACATGATTTAGTGCCTCTTGTGATGAAAATTTACATTTCAATTTATAAGAAACATTTACTTTGGTTGGATGGCAGAACATAGCTATAGAACCCAACCTGGGATCTGAGGACCTGAAAGAATGGGGTGGACTATGGTCTAATACTGTAGATAGACAACATTACTTGAGTTTCAGTGTACTTTTATACACGAATGTAACTAAGAAAACAATGATCCAAAGAACGTTTTTTGGGTACAGAAAAACATAAATACAGGTCAGAGAGAACATACTAAATATTAACAGGGTAGCTCTTTCCCAGAACTTTCTCAGGACAGACTAATTTAAACATGTTATGCCCAGATCACAGCAACCCCCAAAAGACTACCATAGAGACTGAATCCCGTATGCAAAAGCAAAGAGCCGTTATTATCTTCAAGCTCTGGGGCTTGGTATCTCTGTCTGTCCGGCGCAGAATGAGAACAGAGAACCCTGAGCCCAGGCAAGGTGGTTTTTCTTTTTTTATCATAGCAGAGGTTGGGGTGAGGAGATCTCCAGAGTTCAGGACTCCAGTTGGCTGACATTTGTCTAGGGGTATAGAGAATGTCAGATATTTCCTCTGAGATGCAGGCCCCACTGAGTGGGGTCAGCTTATGGCTCTTCCTGGGTCTAGGTTTTATCTGCCAGAAGCTGTGCCTGGGCCTCTAAGCCTGTCATGGCAGCTGTGTAATCAAGCTGTTTTGCCTCCCCCCCCCCAAAAAAAAAAACCCAATTGTCTGGCATGTACTATAGATTATATCTAAGAAAGGAAGGCAGAAGGCCACATTCATGTATAAAAGTACACTGAAACTCAAGTAATGTTGTCTATAGTATTAGATCATAGTCTACCCCATTCTTTCAGGTCCTCAGATCCCAGGTCCAGCAGACAACATCCTTACAGGCCAATGAAAATTGACAGTGGCTGGCTCTTCACCAACCGCCACCCAAGGCACCAGTGACCACCAGAGCCACAGATCCCACCTGCACCAATTGGAAGAAGAGGTGAGTCTCTGAGCTCCCGGCTGGATAGCCCAGCTCTCTAGCCCCTAGGCCCCAGGGTTACACACCGTGTGTTAGCATTTCAGGAATCATCTAGCCTACTTCCAGGGACTTCAGCCATAATCACTAAGAGCACCTCCTTTGCGTATGCATTGTCAACATTCAGGCAGATGCCTAGCCAGCCCAGGGTCCTACAACTGTGCATCGCTAAGTAATCTATGCACATACATAGTCTCTATAAGTAATTTATGCACATACATAGTCTCTATACGCATGTGCTAAGCTTCCTTTAAAACTGATCTCTTCCCATACCCCACCCTTTCCTGTCACTTCTCCTTCAGAGGCCCATCTCCACATCCCTTCTCCCCCACACCCTTTTAATAAACCTCCAGTGTGGGTTTATTATATAGTGTGATTCGTTCTTGCTGCCTCTAAACTATGACATTTGGTGCTGCGAGACTCAGCAGGCCCTCCTGGTGCCCTGAGGCATGCAGGGACCCTGGAACTGGTCCACTTATGATAGATAGCCCACTTTCCAACTACTTGACCTCTGGACCCTCCATACAACACCTACTAAAATCGGTGATTTTCCCTTCTCCTAGTCTGCTTAAATGCTTTCTTGGATCCGTGGGCGTGATCATTGATCCTCAGGCACCCCACTGGTGTCCTTGGAGGCAGGGGAACCACCAGCCACTGTCTTCAAGTCTACAGCTGTCCCCCTTCACCAACAACCACCTCTGGCCATTCTCCATGAGTGAGGCCTCATCTCTTGACAATGGTGTCTCACCTCTTGATCCTACCCACAAAGCTCTCTCTGGAACCAGACCCCAAGTGTCTCTTGGGCTCAGAGCCGGGTCCCTGCTCTGTGTTTGATGAGCAGCCTGTGCCTTCTCAACTGATTCTCCCTGAATTTTTTGGGATGCTAAAAAATTCCAGGCCTTGGATCTCATTTTTTTTTTCTATCTCATTCAAGGGGAATGTGTCTAGCAACAAAAGCCCAACATCTCCTTTGGGATATCTTAGAAAACCTCAAACCTCTAATGCTTATTGGCCCGATTTAAGGTCTTCTAAACTCATTCACCTTTGTACTCAGACATGGCCCAAATACCCATTAGATAAGCAGTCAAAATGGCTGCCTAATAGCAATTTGGACTACAATATTTAACGGGACCTTTCCAACTTCTTCTGCCAGTGGACAGGTAGATGGAAGGAGGTGCCCTATTTCCAAGTTTTCTCTTACCTCAGCTCCAAACCCTCTCTCTGCACTTTCTGTTCACCCATTCATGTCCTCTTAGCTATGCAATCTGAACCAGAGGAACCTTCCACTACTCTGGGCCCTGCTAACAAACCCCCCCATATTCCGACCTCAGCCTACAGCTGTTCCTTTAGCTCCTCTTGCCCCTTCCTCATCTCCAGTAGTTCCATCCATCTGACTCTCACACCTAATTTCACCCCTCCAATTACTCATTCTCATGCAGCTAGGGGACCCCACCCATCCCATCCCCCCACTCAGCCCAACTCAGAGACCATCCTCCCTTTTTGAGAGGTTGCTGGAGTGGGTGGACTGTTTAAGGCACATGCCCCCTTCTTATTAGCTGAACTTTCTCAAATAGAGAAAAAATTGGGGTCCTAAACATCTAACTCTACCTCATTCATTAAAGAATCCCAGTATATAACTCAATCATATAGCTTCACATTCATACACACACACACACACACACACACACACACATATATATATATATATATATATATATATATATATATATATATATATATGGTTCTAGCTAACAACCTACTTCCTGAGGAATGTAGGTGAGTTTGGGAACAGCCCAGAGTACAGGCAGATTAAATATATCAAACTAATACAGTATACCCAGCCAGGGCCAAGGCAGACCCTGATCAGGACCCCTAATGGGACTATAACACCCCAGGGGGCATTCTAACTGGAGCTCAGTTTAAAACCTGCCTCCTGGTGGGTCTCTATAAGGCTTCCCTCAAACTAGTTAACCATGAGAAACTCCAAGAAATCATGTAGAACAAACAGAAAAATCCATCTCAGTTCCCAGAATGCTTCACAAAGGCCATTTTACAGTGCATTAATCTAGATCCCTAAAACTCAGCAGGCTGACAACTCCTTATGACCTATTTTTTTTCCCAAAGCTTTCCCAACATTAAGGCCAAACTTAAGCATCTGGAGAGAAGGCCCTTAACCCTACAAACAGAAGTCTTAGTGCTGGCCTTTAAGGTATACCATGGGAGAGATGAGAAAGACCATAAATAATAATATCAAATGTTTGCCAAAGCCATCCGACCAGCCTTGGTGACTGTCTGGGCTCCCTTGACCCCTGGGGCTTGAGGATCACCAGATCCTTGCTTCAAATGTGGTCAGGAGGGTCACTGGGTCTGGGCTTGCCATAATCCACTCAGGCCACCCAGGCCATGTCCAAATGCCACCAAGAGGGACACTGGTATGTTGACTGTTCCTGCATAGCTTGGGGCATGGGGATATCAAAAGCAGACCAGCCTTCAGCCAACCTTTTAGGCCTGACCATGGACAACTGAGGGGACCTGGGCTCTCTTGACCTGAGCACTGTCATCTCTGACACGGAGTCCCAGGTAGTCATCATGGTAACAGGGTGGTCCATCTCCTTCATGTTGGACACTGGGGTCACTTACTCAGTCCTGAGGGAGTTTTGGGGACCCACCTCTCCTCATCTCCCTATTGTCGAGGTAGGGGGACATCCTTATCTACCTCATCAGACCCCACCCCTCAGCTGAATATTCAGGAGTATTCCTCTCACCCATTCATTTCTGTTTGTGCCAACTTGTCCTGTACCCTTACTGGGAAAGGATCTTTCTATTTCTTTTGCTCTCTCCATTTGCCGGACCCCAGACTCATCATCAACCCCCCTCCTCCTTCTATCCACCCACCTTACTAGTTCCAACATGTCATTTCCTCTGCCAGCCTCCAAGGTGGACCCCCAAGTCTGGGATACCCAAAACCCCACTATTGCTAGATACCTTTCCCCCATTATCATCCAGTTACAGGACCCTACTCAGTACATTACTGAAGCCCAGTGCCAACTCTCACTCTAGAGCCTTAGGAGACTTAAACCTATCATCTCTGACCTTCTAAGAAAAAACCTACTTCATCCTACATCTTCTCCTTTTAACATCCCTATATTAGCAGTTAAAAAACTTAATAGGACCTACTGTCTTGTTCAAGACCTCTGGCTCATTAATTTTGCAGTGGTCCTTCTCTATCCTGTAGTGCCTAACCATTACACACTCTTCTCCACTAACCCCTCAGAACTTCCCATTTCTCAGTTCTGGATCTTAAGGACACTTTCTTCTCTATCTCTCTCAATCTCAAAATGTCTTCGCTTTCACCTGGACTGACCCTGACACCCACCTCTCCACACAGCTCACTTGGACTGTCCTACCCCAGGTGTTCTGGGACAGTGCCACACCTATTTGGCCAGGCCCTAGCTTCTGACTTACTCTTTTTGTCTCTCCTCAAATCTAAACTCATACAGTATGTAGATGACATTCTCCTTTGTAGCCCATCCCTACAAATTATCCAAACTAACACCTCTGCTCTTTGAAATTTCTTGTCCAGCTGGGGCTAAAGAGTCTCACTCTCCAAGGCCCAACTGTCTACTCCTCAGGCCACCTACTTGGGACTAACCATTACCCCAACCCACAAAGCCATTACTTAAGATAGAAAACACTTAATCCAGCCTCCTGCAGTTCCCTCTAATAAAGAGGATATTTTATCATTTCTATAAATAGGTGGCTTCTTACATTCTTGGATACCCTCTTTTTTCTCCTACTTGTTCACCCTTATATGAGACAGCCCTTGGCCCCCCACATGAACCCCTTATCAATCCTATTACTATGCCCTTTCAGAAACTCCAACAGGCCCTCTTCTAGGCCCCAGCCCTTCATCTCCCAGACCTAACTTGCCCCTTCTCCCTCTATGTAACATAAAAAGAGGAATATGCTCTTGGAGTCCTATACCATCAGCTGGGACCTTCCTTTGAACCTGTAGCATACCCATCAAAAAAACTAGACCTTATCACCCAAGAGTGAGCACCTTGCATAAGTGCTTTAGCAGCTGCTGAGCTCCTCATTTGTGAATCAAAGAGACTAACCTTTGGTTCACCCACCACTATCTTCTCCTCCCACAACCTGTCCCATCTCTTAACTTATAAAGGCTTAAATACTCTATCTCCTTCCCAGATTCTTTCTCTCCAGGTATAACTAGTAGAAGACGCCACACTTACTTTCTAATCTCGCCCACCCCTCACCATCTCAAATCTTCTTCATTGACCCAACACTGACCACTCCCCATCTCATTCTGGCATTGAAACTCTAAAGGAGCTACTGTCCCATCCCTTACACATACAGGGGGGCACATGGTCTCAGGCCACTTACACCTGGTATACAGATGGCAGCTCCTTCTTACATGAGGGGACCTGTAAAGCAGGCTATACCATAGTGTCAGATACTTGAGTGGTTGAAACACAGGCACTCCCCACCCACACTACTAATCAGCAGGCTGAACTAATAGCTCTTGCCCATTCCTTCCAATTGGCACAATAAAAATCCCTTAATGTTTACTCAGACTCCAAATATACTTTCATGTTCTCCTGTCCCACACTGCCATCTGGAAAGGATGCAGGCTACTTACAACAAAAGGAGGGTCCATAATTAACTCAGGTCAAATTATGGCCATGCTGAAAGGCTCCCGTATCCCCAAAGCTATAGGTATTATTCACTGCCAGTCTCATCAGATGGACAACTCCATCATCTCTAAGGAAAATAATCGAGCTGACAAAGCAGCAGCCCTTCAGGGCCCAGACTCACCTCACCCACTGCAGGGAATCCATACACTAAAATCCACATCACCACCATCACCCCCCCTCCCCCGCCGACACTTGACAAATTCTTTCCTGTCTACACTAGCTCTTTCATCCTAATAGTCAGTCTCTGTCTCACTGTGTCAAGACCCACCTATAGCCCACCACTGAGGACTTGCATTTCTTAAGAACTACTACTGCCTCTTGTCAAATCTGTCAAATGTCATACCCCAACTGCAGATGCAGCAGCCTTTCCTACCCACCAAGCCAGAGGTTCCCTTCTGGAGACTGACTGGCATGTTGACTTTACCCATATGCTCACAGTCAGATGAGTTAAGTATCTCCTGGTTCTAGTGGACACATTCTCAGGCTTGGAGGAGGCATTCCCAATCACTAACAAAAGGCCTAGGAAATTCTCTGACATCCTTCTCTAGGAGATTATTCCCAATTTGGAATCCCTGCCTCCCTACAGTCAGCCAATGGTTCTGAATTCCCCTCCCAGATTTCCCAAACCTTATCTCAAGCTCTCAGCATCCCTTGGTATGTTCATATTCCATATCACCCCCAGTCCCCAGGAAAGGTAGAATGGTTTAACTGCTCCTTAAAAAGCACTTGTTAAAACGTCACAGGGACTTCACCTTGACTGGGTAAAGCTCTTGCCTCTGGCTCTTTTCAGGCTCTGGGCTCTCCCCAGTGACACCTTTCAGTTGTGCCATTTGAACTCATGTATGGGAGGCCAGTTCTAACCTCCAGCCTCCCATCCAAACCCTCACCTCTCCCTGATCACCTACTCACCCCCTTACTCTATCTCCATACTCTCCTACAGAACTTTACTGACCACTCCCTACCCTGACCATGTGCCAACCCCTGTCCACTCCCAATCAACATCGTGAATCAGGTCCAATACTCATGCCTTCCCCCTAAATGGCAGGACCCCTTCAAGGTAATCTAACAGTGACCAAGCTTGAGGGCCTCCCTCATTGGATTTGCTTATCCCACCTCAAACCCATGGTCCACCTACCTCAAGATAATTTTTCTTCATACACAGGAACTTCAACATGGCCCTGATCCCTTAAGTTTCAGAGGACACTGGGATCAACTGCCTTTCTCCAATTCTAGAAGAATGAAGCTTCACCCCACAACTGTACTCAACTATACTGGATTGGGAACCCCATATGGAAGTGGATGCCTTCCTCCCTGAACCCCCTTCATGTTATCCTGTCTCTATAATCATACCCTGCTTTATCAAGTTCCTCTCTATGTATCTCCAATGACATTTCAAAATCTCTAATTAAACAACTAATTAGCTGTTGCTAGAGGACCACCAACCATTAGCCACAAAGCTGGAAGCATAAAGACTGTAAAACCTGCCCAGGTGTTAAGAAACAACAACACCCCAGAGATATCCACACCCCCAGAATCAAAAAGGAGACTCACAGAACAGATTTCAATGTAACTTTTTACTATTGATGGCCCTCAGCAATTGGCCACCTGTGTCTTCTGGGTGTCAAGGTGATGCCATGGTGATTGGAAAGGAACAGGTTCTATAAGGTTTGTTTATGTGAAAATAGGAAAGCTTAATTGATGATAAGGAGAAAGTGTTTTGAGATGTATAAAAGAATGAAACATGTTTCAGACTCCTTTTTCTTGATGTGTTACTGTCCATAACTTTGACATTAACCGATAGAATTCTGATAAGCTGTTAATCTAGCTCTGGCAGAGTACTACCCTGCTGTGGGATGCTCTTCTTGTATACTGTGAATTTCTGTTGCTACCACTGGTTAATAAAGAAGTTACTCTGGCCTATGGCAAGACAGTTTATAGCCAGGTGGGAAATCCAAGCAAAGATATAGGGAGAAGAAAGGTGGAGTCATGGAGACACCAGCCCACTACCCAAAGAGCAATATGCCAGCAGACTGGTAACACCATAGTCAAACAGCAATACATAGATTAATAGAAATATTAATAGAAATAACATAGTTTAATTTAAGATGAAAAAGCTAGCTAGCAAGAAGCCTGAGCCATACAGCAAACAGTTTGTAATTAATATTAAGCCTCTGACTGGTTATTTGTGTACTACTGGGTAGGAAAGATTTGTCTGGCTGTACTGTCCATTACACTATACCACTATATTATAGTCACAAGCTCAGGATTTTAAATTCCCTTTGGTTGTTTTTTAATGTGTCTAAAACGTATTCTTTTTGTAAACTTAAAAATTCTTGTAAGCTCCAAGGAGTTGACTTGGATACAAATGGACAGGTCAGATTCACTCCACATAAGTACTATCCCACCTTTCCCTGGTCTTGAGACTCCCCCTCCCTCAATTACCTGGACCTAAGGAGAAAATTTTCCCCTAAACTTAACTTTATCTTCTGCCCTGCCAGCATCTTGCCAGGCCCAAATGGCACCAGACAGTTCCACAGAGGCTGGACAGAAGTAAAACAACCAGCTACCCCAGGACTTGACCAGGACCCCAGCTTTCTCAAGTCCCCCAAAGATGAGCAATGTTCCCCAAGTCAGCAGAAAGCAGTCTCGAGAACCCAGAACCCTTATTTCCCACCCTACTTGCTACCCCTAACTCACTTTTTTAAAAAAGACACAAAAGGGAGGAATGTTAGCATTTCAGGCATCACCTAGTGTAGCTGAAGGTTTTCCTGTGCTCGCTGTGGCACCAAGGACCCCACAGCCACTTATAAAATAATCACTCAGGAGCTTAGCTTAATTAAAACTGTTTGGCCATTAGCTCAGGCCTACCACTGACTAGCTCTTACATTTAAACTAACCCATAATTCTTATTTATGTTTAGCCACATGGCTTGGTACCTTTTCTCAGTTCTGCCTTCACATCTTGCTTCCTCTGTGTCTGGCTGGCAACTCCTCACTCAGCCTTCCTGTTCCCAGAATTCTCCTCTCTCTTTGTCCTGCCTATATGTCCTGCCTGGCTACTGGCCAATCAGCACTTTATTAACCAATCAGAGCAGGACATTCACAGCATACAGAGCAATATCCACAGCAACCTAGTCTACCCACAGGGCCCTCAACTGTAACCACTAAGAGCACTTCCTGTGTACACACATTGTCAGCATTCAGGCAGATGCCTAGCCAGCCCAGGGTCCTATGGCCATACATCACTATGTAATCTTTGTAAATGTGTTATGTGACTGTGTAGTCACACACTAAGCTCCCTTGAAAAGCAAGCTATGACCATTCACCCTCCCCTATCCATTGCAGCCCCAGAGACCAGGTAGCAGCATCCTCCCCTGACCCCTTGCCACCCATCCCCTGTGGCCCCAGCAACCAGCAGAGCCACAGGCCCCACATGAACCAATTGGAAAAAGAGCAACCCTGGAGCCACAGGCCCCACCTGCACCAATTAAAGGAAGAGGGACTCCAGGAGGCACAGGCTCCACCTGTATGGATTAGAGGAAGAAATGGATAGATGGCGGTGTAAGAATATATTCAACAGCATAAAGAGCAATATGACACCACCAGAAACTAGTGGTTCTACAACAGCAAGACCTGAATATTCTAACATAAATAAAGCAGAAGAAAACCACCTCAAAAGTAACTCTATGAAAATGATAGAGGCCCTTAAAGAGAAAATGAAAAATTCACTTAATGAAATAGAGGAAAAGACAAACAAAAAATTGGAAGAAATCAATAAATCCCTTATAAAAAAAGAAGCCAAGAAATCCAAGAAAAAAAAAACTATAAAACAAGTGAAGGAAACAGTTCAAGACTTGAAAATTGAAATAGAGGCAATAAAGAAAACATGAACTGAGGGAATTCTGGAAAAGAAAAATCTGAGTAAACAAACAAAAACTACAGATGCAAGCATAACCAACAGAATGAAGGAGATGGAAGAGAAAATCTCAGGCATTGAAGATATGATAGAGGAAATGGATTCATCCATCAAAGAAAAGGTTAAATCCTGCAAATTCTTACCACAAAACATCCAGGAAATCTGGAACACCATGAAAAGACCAAAACTAAGAATAATAGAGATAGAAAACGAGAAGAATTCTAGCTCAAAGGCACAGAAAATATTCAACAAAATCATAGGAGAAAACTTTCCCAACTTAAAGAAGGTCATGCCTATAAAGGTACAAGAAGCTTACAGAAACCAAATAGACTAGGCCAAAAAAAATGTCTCCTCACTACTTAATAGTCAAGACATTAAATATACAAAATAAAGAAAGGATATTAAGAGCTGCAAAGGAAAAAGGCCAAATAACATATAAAGGCAGACCTGTCAGAATTACACCTGACTTCTTAATGGAAACTCTGAAAGCTAGATGGTCCTGGACAGACCACAGATGTCAGTACTGACTACTATATCCTGTGGTGGTATTGTATTCCCTAATATTGTGTACCTTAACAAACTTATCTGGGGTCAGAGACGGAACAGCTACAATATTAAACAGAGGTTAGGCAGTGGTAGCACACGCCTTTAATCCTAGCATTCGAGAGGCAGAAATCCATGTGTTCAAGGATACACCCAGGCATGGTGACCCACTTTAATCCCAGAAAGTGAGCCTTAATCCCAGGGAGTGGTGGTAGAAAGCAGAAAGGTATATAAGGCGTGAGGACCAGAAACTAGAGGCATTTGGCCTGGAGAAGCATTTGGCCTGGAGAAGCATTAGGCCTGGTTAAGCATTCAGGCTTTTGAGCAGCAGTTCAGCTGAGGCCCATCCTGGATGAGGACTCAGAGGCCTCCAATCTGAGGAAACAAGACCAGCTGAGGATCCGGCGAGGTGAGATAGCTGTGGCTTATTCTGTCTCTCTGACCTTCCAGTGTTCACCCCAATAACTGGCCTCAGGTTTGTTTTATTAATAAGAAGTTTTAAGACTCCTGCTACAATATCCAGCAAAGCTTTCAATCACCACAGATGGAGGAAATAAATATTGTACAGAAATCCATTGGTTCTACTTGATATTGATGTCATTTAATTCTGATGTTTCTACTTTTTTTCTACATGAATTTTCTACTGGAGAAAGTGGGGTATTGACATCACCTCTTATTATTGGGTTAATGTTAATCTGTGTCTTTATTTCCAGTAGCACATTTTAAAAAGATTTTATATAACTTTTTATTATCATTATTATTAACCAATTGTTATTGTTGATGCTTTACTAGAAGACATACTTAAAATATAGACACAACATTTGATCATTTTTCTAATAGAAAGCACTTATAAAACATTGACTCAAGTTTCACAAAAACAGGAGATTTAGGTCTTCATCGGAGTGACCTTACCATACATTTGCTATGGGATGTCTTTCTGTATACTGTGAATATGTGTTGCTCTGATTGGTTGACAAATAAAGCTGTTTGGCCAATGGTGAGGCAGTACATTCAAGCTGGAGAGAGAGGAGAAGAAAGGAGAGTAGGGGAGCCACTGCAAGCCACTGCCAGGAGAAGCAAGATGTGAAAATACTGGTAAGACATGAAGCCATGTGGCAATGCATGGATTAATAGAAATTGGTTAAGGTTGAAGAGCTAGACAGTGAGAAGCCTGAGCCATTAGGCTATACAATTTGTAAATAATATAAGCCTCTGTGTGTTTTCTTGGGACCAGGTGGCTGAGGGACGCAGGTGGGAGAGATTTGTCCTGACTGCGGGGCCAGGCAGGACTGGAGAAAACTTCCAGCTACATACATTCAGTATGAAGTTTCCTAGGTCTTAAGTATAAAGTAATCTATAAAAAAGAGCCTATTCTGAAGGGATTTTATTTATTTTTGTTGAAAGCAAGCAAGTTGATAGTACATAGGAGGGGCTTGGTCGGTGGAGAGGGCGTAAGGGAAGGAAGAAGAATTATAGTTCAATGTCATAGACCCTATTTCCAACAAGATCATAGAAAGATTTCCCCAAATTAGGGCAGATGTACTCAAACAGACAGAAGAAGCACACAGAACTCCAAAGATACAAGACTAGAAAAAAGACACTCACAAAATATTATATTTAAAACACCAAATAAACAGAACAAAGTGAGCATCCTGAGAGCGACAAAATAAAACCGCAGGTCAATATAAAAGAAAGCCCACCAGATTAACAGCTGATTTCTCAGTGGAAACTGTAAAAACCAGAAGAGCCTGGAGCAATGCATTTCACATTCTAAAAGACCATGAACGTCAACCTAGACTATTGATCCCAGCAAAACTATCTGAACAGCTGAGGAGGGAAAAAAAAATTCTCCTTCTTCTATGCCAAAAGTCCAAGATTTGGTGTTTCCATGGCATACCACAATTTAACATGTTGCTTTCCTATATGTGACTGCTTAATGTTTTATATTCTTTGCTTGACTGGCTCAGTTATTTTGACTTTTCTTTAAGTCCTGATATTCTATCATCTATTCCATCCATTCCTTCCCCTGAGCTTTGGTGACTTTTCAATTCCAATTTCATTTCAACTAGAGTTCCCTTTAATATTTCTTTCTCTTCCTAAATATGGATTTCAAATTCTGGACTGTCATCACCATTTCATTTGGCAACATGAATATATATATATATATATATATATATATATATTAGACAATATATATGTATATTAGACATCACTTAGGCACTATTTTATTAGGTACTATTTTATGTTGAGATGTTTGTTCATGTCTTCCTTAAGTCTTCAATTTCCAAGATAAAATTTTACAATTTTTTAAAGATTTTGTGTCCTGAGGTTCATTCTCATTGTAAAACATTTCTGTAAATGTAGTGGATTTGGTGGGATGGGGTCACACTGCTGGGACTGTACATACTGTGTTTTAGCAATAAGACCAGGATATGTGGAATTCTTTCATTGGTTGTATGTCTGATGTTAGATTCTAGGGTGTCTCAGAGTTATTCCAGCACACAGGATATCTTAAATTGGGGGTTATACAGGTGATCTAGGGTCTCACCAACTAAGTGAGCATAGTGAATATATGATCTGGGCTAGGCCTGAAGGTGGGGTATGCCAGGGTAGGGTCAGGAATATTTATCAAACTGGGCTACACTATTACTTATTAATTGAAGTGTGTATTGATTAGTGCAAACTCTTGTGAAGGCTGTGAACCTTAATGTAAATAAAAATTAGGTAAACGGTATCATAAATATTGTAATATCACATGTAATAAACAAAACCTAAATCACCAGTTCAAATAAATACTAAGGGAGAATTAATATCCAAATAGTAAGATTTATTTAACTTTTTTGAAACAATCAATGTCAATGCAGTCACCTGGACATACAAATTATGTTCATTAAGTTTCATTTTAATATGGTGCTTGAAAAACCCAACAACTAAAATCTAAATTGAAGTTTAAAATTTGAACCACTAATTCTGGCACATGTGAAGAAGAGCAAGTTGTGGGAAGCAATCAAAGAAAGCTAATGGAGATTTGTTTTCAGATATAGTTACCTAGGTAGAGCTAGGAAAGATGACTGACAGTTACAGTGGAAGTATAGGCTGTTCCTTTACTCCACTGTGCTCTGGGAACCTGATTCTTATTTTCAGGATGGAGTTTCAGTTACCTTAGTCATAAAGACACTGTATAACCTTGGTCTTGACTCAACTCCATAAATGTGTCACACAATTCATAGGTCAAGGTCCAAAGGTATTATTCATTATGGTATTTTAAAATCTTTGGATGTAAATTAATTCTGCTAAGTGGGATGATACAGAAGAAAGGAATGTTTACTGTTTGGAGTCATTTGAATGTACCTATGCTTCTAAATTCCTGATGGAATGTGACAAGCCTAAGTAGAAGAGATGGTCTCTCTTCACATGGCCCTCTTCATTTGTTCTGGAAATTTAATGGATTTTGCCTTCACAATTGTATGTAGCTTTGCAGTTTTCTAAAACAATTCGGTCTTCACACATTACTGTCGCCTTCACTTCTGCACAGTTGGAAAATCTATCTTCATATTCACAACTATTTGCTGAAAAAAGAACATAGGTATTCATTATTTTGTTATTATTTTCCTCTATTAACAGTGACAAAATAAAACATATAAATTGGGAGAAGGGGATTGAGCAAATGAATGGATGTCCTTTAAATTAGAGCTTTGTAAGATATCTTTGAGATGAATTAATGTATTTCTTCACTCACAAAAGGCTTGAGAAAAATTAACTTCGGTAATTCTTTGAGGAACTAAACTATCTAGAGGCTAGAAAGATGGCTCAGTGATTAAGAGTCTTTGCTCTTCTTGCAGAGAACCTGGTTTTGATTTTCAGAATCCACATCATGGCTTAAGACCACCTGTAACTGCAGTTCCATGGGACCCAATGCTCTCTCCTGTCCTCCATGGTCACTGGGTTCAAATACGGTGTGCATAAATACATACGTGTACACCAACATTTATAAAAATAAAATAAAGATAAATACTAAAAAAGAATCTCACTATTTAAAATGTCAGTCATTATGCAAGTACTTTCTAAACTTGAGTATGATTAATATTTAAACTCTATATTCTCAGTAAATCAAGTTTTATTAATATGTTCTATAGCTACTGTGTCTAGCAGTCAGCTTCTTTAGGTGAAAATACTGACCATCAAATCATTCCAGAATGTTCTGTTGTCCATGATTGCCCTAGACTTTGATTCTGTTTTTCATACCAGGGGAGCTAATTTTATGAAAATAGAGACTTGGAAAGGTAAGTAGTGGAGAATTTTGTACTGATTATTAGATATTTATATTCAAATGTCCAGCAGTGACCACAAACCCGATAAAAGTCATTTGAAATTCATGACCCTACAGTCTTTATCATGTCTTTGATGTATATCGACAGCTCATGGACCTCCATTCAGCTAATGCAGTCTCAGAGAACTGGAAACTCATAATTACCAAATCATTCAAAATAACTTGTTTATTCCTCTGTACTTTTGGTACTGTTTATCGAGACAGAGTCTTATTTGTTGCCAGGCTAGAATCTAGCCCATACAATCACGTACCTCTGCTAATTCCACCTCCAGAGAAGCACCACTACAGGCACATGGCTAGTCCTCTTTCACTTTGTGTGGTGGTTCTCTGCAGGCTTTAGAGCCAGCAGGGGGGAAAAAAAAACATGATCCATGAAGAGATAAAAATGAAAGTCAGCCTGATTTTATGGTAACAGTATTGGGCCAGGACTTCTAGAGTCTGGCCCAGAAAATTTTATATTAGCCATGTTTATGTCCAGCACAATTTTGGAAAAAAACGTTTTCTGATAGCAATTATCTCAGTCCCAAGTACACAGCAATTGAAGACATGTTTACATTGAGATTCTTTACAAAGTACATCTGTCTTCTTTCATAAGAATGGGTACTGTTGACTCAGAGATAGTGCCCAGGAATTAGGGTCTATGAAGATGACTGAAGTGAACATAACCTCTGCGGGTGTCAGGATTGGCCAGGCCCTAAGATGACATAGAAGTCACTTAAGCTGTTGAAAAGCACAAGTGACATCACTCATAAGAATGGGTTTTATAACCTAAAATCAATGCTGAAGATTTACAGATAAAGGGTCTAGGATAAGTAAAACAAATTCTGGGAGATACGTTGGAGCCTGTCTCATCAGACAGCAAAAGATCACCAGCATGTAAAACCATGTAATTCCTGACATTCCAGAAAGAGCAGTTATGCATCTCATTCCACTGAAGAGATAAGCTCTATGTTTAACTTTCCTGACTTCCCTGGTGCTTATCTGTGTGCACAAGGCCTTTTTGCCCTTTAAACCTCTCCATATACTTGTATATATTCATCA
>CABHPH010125719.1:0-14582 GCA_902168325.1 Peromyscus nudipes
AAGCCCTTTCAGGGTCTCTAACTAGTCTATTAGACTCAAACAGCCAAAATGGAACCTCTTGTTCCTAGGCAACAGGCTTTCTGTCCTGGGAGAAAAAATTCACAGTTGACGGGCTGACTTTGGCTATGGCTATAGAGAATTATCAGAGTAAGGCATTTGGGGGCATACAAAAACTTAAATATTTAGTAAGCTATTCTTTGTTCCTGACCGTCATTTCAAAAAGTGCCAATTTTGTGAATTATTATGACTCTCCTTATAGTGCAGGATGGTTTTGAAGTATAACTTTTGAATATGAGACAATTGTATGCCTATTTCACAAATACATTTTCATTGGAAATTATTAATAAAGAGCAATAGATTTGAAGAACACTGGATTTTCTTTAAATCATGGGTTTAGAAAAAACAAAGTTAAAAGTAACTGTGTTTGTACCCACAGACTAGTTTTGCTCTCAGCCTGGGCAAAGGAACTTCTCTCTGAAGTGGGCAGAAACTCACAACTGGTCTAAGTGTTGAGTTCTCTTCTCAGCCTGAGAAAGGACTGTAGAGTACTAAGCATCTCTATGACTCCTCAAGGCCCAGTGAACATTACCTAGAAGAAGGAACAACTTCTACTCACATTTCAAAAGATGGAAAGCAGAAGTCTAGCCCTAAATACAGTCTTCTTGATCAAGAGTTACTCATAAGATTTCTAAATTTCAGATAAGTCACAAAACACTGAATCACTGTTGATAGAACTACGTCAACAAATGTTAGTTTAGACTCACGGAAGTTCATGATTTGGTCAGGAAAAGGAGCCAAGAAAGACTGGTATGTTTCTATTGGGATGAGTTAGACAAATACTAAAGAATAATGAATATCACCAAGTTTTCTTTATGCAAGTTGTAGGCTCCGCATTCATTGAAGAAGGGTTCACAAGAAAATACATAGATAATTGTTTCTCCTCAAGTATTTTGGCTTCCTCTTTTACAGCTTTTCTCTCAGACATTATCAATCCCTCCTCTCTGTACAAACACATTCTCTGATGACAGTATCTGCCAGGTCCCCTCTGTCAGACACAGCACAGAGTCCTCCCTCTGTTTTCAGATCCCTGAAACTGCCTCCTTTCCTCCCCACCCCTAAAATGATCACCTTGTTGTTTCCCAGGCTGTCTGTTCCTTCTCCATCTCCTTAATTGTTCTTCTGATTTTCTAATCCCTTAAATACAGGAAATCCATAAGTTTGTTCTTGGGGCATCTTCTCAGTTTTTTCTCTCTAAAGATATGAATCAAAATCTCCACCTGTGACATCAAAAACATTGAGCCAGTGCATTTACACACACACACACACACACACACACACACACACAAACACAAATAAAAACCTACCCCCCCCATTTCCTATACTATTTAGTGGCATTTCAGATGCTATAATGGAGTATCTGTTGATGTTACTACTTGCATACATAAAATCAAAAATAAGGATCCTTGGTGACTGGACCATTCTTTGTCAAGGGTAATTCAAGGAATCAAGCACCGTCCACTGCATTGATTTTGGACTTTTAAGGTCATGAAAATATTTTGATTGAGCTGTTAGAAGGGACATGAATATTTTAAAATAAGGCAAAAACGACTTTGTTTTTTGAAGGTCTGAAAATGAAACGTATCACTCCTCTTCATAGTCTCTTAACTATAAGTCATTCAAAAGACCACACCTGGGGTGGGGGGAGATGGTAATTAATTAGTCTGTGTGGGCTTCCATACAAAATATAGTTGTCTGATGGCTTAAAAACATCATTTTATTCCTCAAAATTTTAAAGGCACCAATGTGAAGGTGCCAGCTGCAGGTGAGGGTGTTCTTCCGGACTTGCAGGTAGCCAGCTTCCCATTGGGTCTTTGGAGCAGAGCATCAAGTGTCTGTTCTACTCTTCCTTCCAGGTGAGTAGTGCAGTCACATCCTTTAGGGGATAGAAACAAAAGTCCCATCTAGTTACAGCAACCAACTCAAAGTCCAGAGGCTCTGGGTAACATAAATTCTTCGCTGCTGAATGTAGAAATGTCTTCTTACGATTCAGTGATTTGTAACATCAAGAGTACAAGCTGCCTTACCTCCTTACCACCTCCCATTCACCCACTCTCACTCACATCTAACACGTGTGGTGCAACAGGAACAAGGTAACCACAGTGAACAAGAAGAACTTGCCACTGCCCCATAGCTGTAATGAAATTCTTCCAGAAGATAATTTGGAGGCACTTGTGTCCTGGAAATTAAGGATTTCCTTATTCTAGTTCTGATAATGACTGGCAGGTGGGGTCTCTTGCCCATTGTTCTCTGTATCCCTACCTTCCTCTCTGGAGATTCTTCATGAATTATCCTCAGTGGCCAGGCTGAAGCAGGTATTGAAAAACATGCTTGCTTTGGGGTTATGGAATTTTGCCACACTGTGGGAGCCTGAGGGGTGTTAAAAGCTGCAGTCCCTGTTTGAAACCTTGGGCTTAGTAGAGACCCTTGGCTCAGCCTGGGAGGAGGGGACTAGACCTGCCTGGGCTGAGTCCACCAGGTTGATCTCAATCTTCGGGGGAGTCTTTGCTCTGGAGGAGATGGAAATGGGGGGTGGGCCGGGGAGAGGGGGGCGGGGTGGCAGGAGGGTAACGGGGGGATCTATGACTGATATGTAAAGTTGAATTATATTGTAAAATAAAATAAAATAAAACAAAAAAAATGAATAGAAAATCTCTTAATAAAAATATATGAAAAAATGAAAAAAAAAAAAAAAGCTGCAGCCCCGTGCAATACCGTTTCCTCCAACACCTTCTAGACTGCAATTACTGTGTTTGCAGTTCCTTGCATTCTGCCAACACGGGATGACCTTTCTTAGACAGAATCCTGAAAGGATGCTGTATTTCTTTGTTTTCTCTCCTCAAGAAGACTCTCACCATCAAGCCTCTCTCTTTTTCATGTAATAAAAACTGACCTGAGGCTGACTGCTCAAAAACTTCACTGCTGCTGAGGAGCAGACTCTCAGCAGACTCAGTCTTATTTTTTGCTATTTGAGATCTAGATGTCCTTGATCTTTGCTGCTTGATGGTTGTAAACTTGTTACTAGAGAACTGTACTTCAGGGGCTAATCTCTCTACTACTGAGGGTACTGTTAGCCACAGTACAGCAAAACTCCAACATTCGGGGATTACTATACTAGACTCTATTTCTTAACTATGTAAGTTCTGAAACTGGGGTTCATCTTCTTCTGTGTTGTGGCTTTTTAAGGTTAATATGCAGCTCCCAGAGCCGCCATGTTCTCTGCTCAATCTGCAGAAGAAGAAACTGTCTAGAGAGTTGCATGTGGGGCCAGCTGTACAGCAGTGCACATGCAGTGGCTCCCTTTACATTCCATTGGCTAAAACCTAATCACACAGACACATTAGCTGAAAGAGAGAGTAGAAAGGATAATTAATCTGTATGTTCCCCCCATAATGCATTGTCATCAACTGAATGTATAACTAAGCTGTCTGTCATAACTCCCTCCCAACAGTTCATCATTTTCCCATAATTACTACAATCAGTCATCTTTAATTAAATTTCTAAGGGATCTTCTATACCTATTTCTCATTTCCTTTACAACATCCCTCAATTAGAGAGATGCATACACCCATTTTTTTTTACAAGCATGTTCTCAGGTCAGCAGGATCTTACAGTCCAAGTGGGAACATCTAGAAAACACACAAACAACCATGTAGCACGACATGAGTGGAGAACAGGAAACCTGGCTACTCCAGAGCATATATATCCGAGAAGCCAGGAAAAGCATCTCAGGCTTATGCTGAAATTTTAAAGAGGGTTTCTTCGGGGTTTATAAGAGAGGAGAGCCTTTTAAACCACATGGAAGACATTCAAATGAATTAATTAACTTTATGCTCAGGGCTGGGAAACGGATCAACAGTGAAGAGCATGTACTGCTCCTGTAGAGGACCCGAGGTCAGTTCCCAGCATCCATGTCGGGCCACTCACAACCACCTGAAACTCCAGCTCTAGGGAATCCGGCTCTCTCTTCAGGACCCCACAGGTTCCTGCACGGTCAGTGGCAAGTTCTCACACATAAACACACACATATGCACATAGGTTTAAATTTTTTGACTCAATTTTGGGGCTTGAGAGATGACTCAGCAGTTAAGAGAACTTTCTGCTCTTCTAGAAGACCTAGGTTTAATTCCCAGCACTCAACATAGCAGTTCACAAACTGTCTATAACTCCAGTTGCAGGGACTCTGACACCTCCTTCTGATCTCTGCCAGTACCAGGCAAACCCTCATACACATAAAATAAAAATAAATGAAATATTTTTAAAAATTAAATTCTTAAAAAATTATGTTCATACATTATCATTCACCTTGTGCTTTAAATAATAGAAATATAGTAAAAAGTTGGGAGTACACAGACTTCCCAAGGAATACTGGGGCATGCGTTGTACTATAACAGTATCCTATTCCTTGGTTTTCATACGTAATTTTTCTTAAGCATAATCCGGACATCACTGAAGTTCAAGCATAATCCTGTTTCTCTTCTCCCAGCAGCCTTGTGATGTTAAGCATCCTTTTATCCCAAAGAGACCACCAGACATGTCACTTGTAGGTGGGGAAAATCAGTGTCCCTACTGAGGGCATTACGTATCTCTGCTGCTATTGTATTTAGATCGCTTTCAAATCTTTGCTTTTGATAAAACTTGAGGACCTAATGTCAGCAGACAGATCACCAAAAATAAATTTTTGATTAGCGCAATTATTCAGAGGAATAAATGAGGCGCTGTTATATAATCATCTTCCATTCCCCTCTGCTTATTCAAATAAACAGGTTTCTTGGCACTTAAGTCTATTACAGGGAGTAATGTGGGTAGAATTGTCAATGAGCTCTGTCTCATTCGAGCAGTAAGTAATATTCATGCACAGATACAAAAGCAAATGTGCCTGCTTATTATTCTAGGCTGCCATCTTTCAGGGTCACAGGCTGACTGCTGATGTTGGAGTGCCACATGCAGACCTGGGAAGAAACATGTCCCCCAGACAAATCTTCTTACCGGGACTGGGAAACATTACCCAGGAACATTATCTAGTCCTCCAAGCCTATCCCTTCCTGGTCTTCTGGTGACCCCTAAAGCCAGTCGTGATTCACTCCTGATGCCAGGTGGAACCACAACACCATTATGGACCTCAGATCACCAAGTACATGGCCAAGCCGCTTACAGAAGTGCCACCAAGCAGCATGGGTAATCCTCCCATTTTTCTGAATTCTAACACACACAAAACAAAACAAGTTCCCACTCTTCATTTTCCTTCTATCTATTTCTTTTCTTTTCTTTTTTAAATACTAGTCAAAACGCAAGCTTGCTTTCCCTAGCATTCTGGGCACTCTCACTTCTCTGACCTCCACTCCCCCACCACCACGTGACTGCTTGTCAACTCAACAGGCATCTCTTGCTCTCTTTCTCTTCTGTGGGGACTGACTCCTTGTCTGCTCTGTTGTTTCTCTTTCAAACTCTTTTTTTTTTTTTTTTTTTTGGTTTTTCGAGACAGGGTTTCTCTGTGTAGCTTTGCGCCTTTCCTGGAACTCACTTGGTAGCCCAGGCTGGCCTCGAACTCACAGAGATCCGCCTGGCTCTGCCTCCCGAGTGCTGGGATTAAAGGCATGCGCCACCACCGCCCGGCTCAAACTCTTATAAAATTGTTCTTGAACTTAAAAAAAAATACTTGGGCAAAATGTGAGAAAATTCAGGGTTCTATCAGCAAGACTAAAATACTGTGCAGACAGTCATCAGGGTCAGCCTCAGTTTAGGTTCTAATGTAAGACAGCCATTGGGGCCCGCCTCAATAAGACAATTAGGACAGGTTCTAATGTGAGGCAAGATCCGGGGTCCCTACCTCCCTCCAAAGTCTCTCTCACGCCCTCTGGTAACACACCGCAACACTGTCTGGAACTACCTTCCTCGCTGCTCATAGTGAACATTCCAAATCCTTTGATTGCAAATTGCTGCACTGGGGGCTGTGGGGGATCACAAGCACCAACGCCGCCGAGTGTGGCCTGCTCTACTTCCAGGGGATGTAGGAGGCATGTGAAAACGGAGGCAAAGAAGAGGGAGGGCCTGCATTCGGGACTTGCATGGGGTGATCTTGTGTGCAATACTAAGAACTGGCCGCTGTAATGAAAGCTGGCCACCTCCCCTCCCTCCCACCATAAGCGCTATTGTAAACTTGCAAAGCATCAAAGCACATTTATCTTTGAGAGTCATTACCCTTGACAACTCTTAGCACAGTCCTTCGCATGTGATTTAATAGTCACTGCAATTTATTGAATGTTTGTCACTGCCAAGCACTGCTTCAAATGCTTCCTATGCAATGAATGATTTAATATACCCCACAAGTGAGGTCTCAGCATTGCCATTTTACAAGTGAAGGAAACCAGAGTACAGAAACTTAAGTACCTGTCCAAGGCCACAGGTCTCATTCCTGTACTTCTGCCTCTAATTAGCATTCACTTCAGGAAACTCTGAATTATCTCTGCTTGTTACACAGCAGAAGTGTGGTGTTGATTACTAGTTATGTGCCTGGTATGCAGGCATGTGCTGGGTGCTTCTCCACATGGTATCTTGTAGAATACCGGTTTTCCTACTCTTACAAATATGGAATGTTAACTGAAGAGGTACTGAGTAAATTAGCCACATTCCCAGCTACTAAGAATCACTACTGCTCTCTCCTTTTGTTATTTTGATACAAACAGAAACCACACAACCATCTATAAAAATCAAAACAAATTACGTCTTTCAGTTAATATGAGTTAGCCAGTAATAACTGACATCTTGAAAAACCTACCCATTTTTATTACCTAAATCTAGTCTTTACCCAGTCTATCTATGGGATGTCTCTGTATGTTCTTAAATCCTGTTTCCATAAGTTATTGTGAGATATCTTACTGTGAATTCTTAGGTCTGTAAGATATTTAAAAGAGCAATTACATCTATCAAATTGATTTCCTCTGCCAGTGAACTTACTTAAAGTTCCAGATAGACTCTAACCAATCATCACATGATATTTGATCTGTTCCTCTCATGTCCTGTCTCCTATCTGTGCCAAAGTTTGCATTATAAAATTCACAGATATATTTAATAGGTTACCACCCTTTGAGAACTTTGTGGCCTTGTTGAGTAAATAATAGATCAACCATTAAAATACTTCAACATCTTCATGTATGTATGTTCTGTTAAAATGTACTTAAATTACACACACACACACACACACTTTAGAAATTTTAAGATATGAAAAGTTTTAAAAGAATGATTCAAGAAAAAGAGCAGAGACTAGACTTTAGATTCGCTATTCAAAACTGTTTCCCTGAGTGATTTTTCAGTAACATATCTCTATAGCAGGGTATTCTGTAAGTGCTGTTAAGTTAGAGTTAAAATCAAAATCTGGTAGATTAAAGTAAGCAAGAGTAGATGTAAGACCTCCCCATTTTGATCTTTGCCACGTATTTAGAAACTCTTTGTCGCTACCATTTCTGGACTTTATTTTGAAATTTTGCTTCCATCAAAGTTCAAAAGCTCAGAAGGAAAACAAAAGAACAAAAGAGGACAATGCTAAACAAAACAGCCCAGGATTAAAGCCAAGGGACACCAAAGATTAAAAGACTACAGCAGTGTTTGTCATGTACAAGGGCAATTTCCAATTGTGATGGGCAGAGCCAGCAAGGGCCACTTAATGCAAACTTGGTTTCTTAATTAATTAGGTTGCATCCAAATCATGTAGTGAAAACTGTTGAAGAAAATGCTCCTGTGACCAAAAGCTTTTTTTTTTTTAAAGGATATGACAACAGTCATCAGAAAGGACCAAACATCAACAAAGGTTTCATGAGGATGTGGAGTTTTAAGTTGGTGGATGAAATAAAGGTGTGAAACATTCCTCAAAATAAGAGAGAAGTGGCTCAGGAGTTAAGCACTTATTCTGCACCTGCACACACACACACACACACACACACACACACACTCAAAATAAATAATAAAGCTAAAATAAATTGGAAAGTAAAGTAAAAGATGAAGAGACAGCAGCATAGATTCATTGCCATTCTGAAGGACTGAGAAGCAGGTAAGCTGATGGAATAATTTCCAATCCAATTTTGAGCCCAAAGACAGAAAATGCTAAGGTCCTAGTCAAAGAACACCAAGCAGGGAGGGTAACCTCTGTTTTATTCCACTTTTTATTCTACTCACATAGCCAGCCAACTAGAGAGGCCTACCTACACAGGAGAGAGAAGTACAGCCTCTTAAGTTACCCTCCTGAATACATATGGAATAATGTCTAAACAAATGGCTGGCTACTGTTCACCAGTCAAATTGACACCTTAAGATAATAATCACCCTGTGGATTGCTGTGAAAAGTGACAATCCATGATTATAATTTCTATGGTCTTAAAAGTTCATGAAAAATGTAATAGTCTGCCCAGACTGTAGGGCCTACAACCCAGTCAGCTGTACCAGAGGCCAGAGCAGTTCTAGGGACCCCAGAAAAGACACTGCCCACTGCCCACTAAATTCCTTCAAGCCTGTCCAACAACCCCCGACTGTAACCCCACCCTTGGGTCCCATATCCCAGCCTACTACTTTGGAAGAAGTCTTTGGCTTTATCAGAAGCCAGGCAGGATCAAGAATCCCTAGGTACGACTGCCTACTGTCAGGTAACACTCCTTAAAGCATGCCCACCAACACTAGACTGCACCCCCTTCCCCTGGGCTCCATACTAGGGCTCACAGCCCTGGCAATCCTACAGGAGGCCAAGGTACTCCTAGGATCCCCAGAGACAAGGCCAGATAAAGGTCTACAACTTCAGAAGAATTCAGCCTTTTTGGAGCCCAGGACAGATATAACAACCCCAGCTCCAGCAGCTGTACTGGAGGTCAGGCTGGTCCTAAGGACCCCAGAGGCCAGATAAGATCTA
Organism: Peromyscus nudipes; assembly: GCA_902168325.1. Classification (NCBI taxonomy): domain Eukaryota; kingdom Metazoa; phylum Chordata; class Mammalia; order Rodentia; family Cricetidae; genus Peromyscus; species Peromyscus nudipes. The sequence goes on from CABHPH010125719.1 coordinate 8,954, forward strand.
GGGACCCCAGTCTGCATCCTCTTCCCTGGTCTCCACATCCTGATCTACAGCTTCAGAAGAGGACTTCGGTCTTAGCAAAGGGCAGGCTAGAACTAAGGACCCTTAGCTAAAAAAAAAAAAAAAAAAAAAAGAGGGGACATCCTACTGAACAGAAAGATGTGCTAGTCACCAGAACCCTTGGACATTTAAGACAGAAGACCAGAGAGGAAAACACTCATTCAACAGAGACAAACACAGGAATGAACACCTAGACCTAAAATTATCTCAAATCCTGATGTCTAAAGGCCAGTATAAGAACACAATCAATAATAGAAAAGGCAATATGTCATCGCCAGAGCTCAGCTACAACAGCAAGACCTGAACAATCCAACACAGCTGAAGCACAATAAAACGACCTTAAGAATTACTTTATGAAAATAATAGAGGTCCTTAAAGAGGATATAAATAAAATCCCTTAAAGAAATTGAGAAAAAGACAAACAAAAAATTGGAAGGAATGAATAAATCCCTAAAAGAAAACTAAGAAAAACAAACAAACAGATAAAGGAAACTATTCAAGACTTGAAAATGGAATTTAAAAACACACACACACACACACACACACACACACACACACACACACACACACAAATAGAGGGAATCCTGGAGATGGAAAATCTGGGTAAGTGAACAGGAACTACAGACACAAGCCTCACCAACAGAATACAGGAGATGAAAGAGAGAATCTCAGGCATTGAAGATATAATAGAGGAAATAGATTCATCAGTCAAAGAAAATGTTAAATCTAAAAATGTCCTAACACAAAACATCCATAACACTATGAAAAGATCAAACATAAGAGTAATTGGAATAGAAGAAGGAGAAGAAACCCAGCTCAAAAACCCAGCGAGTATATTTAACAAAGTTAGAGAAGAAAATTTCCCCAACCTAAATAAAACATTCCTATAAAAGTACAAGAAGTTTATACAACACCAAATAGATTGGATCAGAAAAGAAAATTCCCTCAACATATAATAATCAAAACACTAAAGAGACAGCGTTAAAAAAAGGAATATTAAAAGCAGCAGGGAAAAAAGGCCAAGTCCAATATAAAGGCAGGGCTATTAGGATCACACCTGACTTCTCAATGGAGACACTAAAATCCAGAAGGGCCTGGACTGATGTCTTGCAGACTCTAAGAGACCAAGGATGTCAGCCTAGACTACTATGCCCAGCAAAACTGTCAATTACCATAGACAGAGACAACAAAATAGTTCAGGACAAAGACAATTTTAAACAATATCTATCCACAAACCCAGCCATAAAGAAGGTACTAGAAGGAAAATTCCAACTCCAGGAAGTTAACTACACCCATTAAAAACAGAGGAACAGATAATCTTACTCTAGCAAAACCCAAAGAAGAGAATCACATACACACACACACACCACCACCACCACCACCAACAACAACAACAACAACAACAACAACAACAACAAAATAATGGGAATTAATAACCATTGGTCATTAATATCCCTCAATATCAATGGACTCAATTTGCCAATAGAAAGACAAAGGATGCTCAATCATACCACAAGGATGCTTGCTCAACTATGTTGAGCAGCTTTATTTGAAATAGCTAGAACCTGGAAACAACCTAGATGTCCTCAACTTAGGAATGGATAAATAAAATGTGGTACCTTTGCACAATGGAGTATTACTCAGCTGTTAAAAACAAGGACACCAGGAAATTTGAAGGCAAATGGATGGAACTAGAAAAAGTCATTCTGAGTGAGGTAACCTAGACCAATAAAGACTAACATGGTATGTACTCACTCATAAGTGGTTATTAGCTGTAAAATAAAGGATAACTCTGCTACAATTCATAGACACAGAAAGACTAGGTAACAAGAAGAGTTCATGGGGAGGGGGACGCCCAGATCTCCCTAGGAAGGGGAAATAGAAGAGATTTCTTGAGTGGACTGAGGGAAGGTGGGGATGGGAACATGAGTGATCAGTTTGAGGGGGTGGGGAGGAGTGCTGAGGAGGACTTCTGAGGGGGGCAATTCAGGGTTGAATGGAAGCCTGATGTAGGGGAATCTCCCAGGAGTCTATGGGGAGGACCTCAGCTTATACTCCTAGCAATAGTGGGTAAGTAGCCTGAACTGGCCATCTCCTGTGACAGATTGGTACCTGGCCCAATTGTCATCCAAGAAGCATCATCCAGCAATTGATGGAGACAGAAGCAGAGACTCACTGCCAAACATTAGGTGGAGTACAGGAATCCTGAGGAGGAGGAGGAGGAGGAGGAGGAGGAGGAGGAGGAGGAGGAGGAGGAGGAGGAGGAGAAAGTGGTGGAGGAGCCAGAGAGTTCAAGGACACCACCAGAAAGCTCACACAATCAACTAACCTGGGCTTGCAGAGACTGAACCGAAAACCAGGGAGCCTGCATGAGACTGACCTAGGCACTCTGTATATATGTTACAGTTATGTAGTTTGGTCCTCTTATGGGACTCCTAACAGTCAAAACAGGTGCTGTCTCCTACTCTTACTGGCTTTTGGGACCCTACTTCTCATACTGGGTCACCTTGCCCAGTCTTAATACACAAGGAGGTGCTTAGTCTTACTGCAACTTGATATGCCATGTTTTATTAATATTCATAGACAACCTGCCTTTTCCTGGATGGAGACAGAGGAGGGGGGGATGAGGGGATGGGGGGATGAGGGAGAGGGTCTGGAAGGGGAGGATGAGGGGGAGGAGGCTGCGGCCAAGATGTAAAATAAATATATGAATAAAAAATGTAATAGTCTCTGGCTTGATTTGCCTCTAGTCAGTTCCTATACTGGTAAACCAGCCAGGTTACTATTCTGTACAAAATCTTGAGCATATGTTGCATGTTGTTACAAAGGCCATAGCTTTCTTCCTTGCTTACTGACAGACACACTGGGGCATCTAAAATTCAAAACCTATATGTGAAGAAAATGTTCTTACTCTGAGCTTTATTTCACGGCTGTCTGCCATGGTTTGCCTGAGAAATCTCTAATGGGAAGGAGGGCTTAGGCAAAGGTCTTTGTGAGACCTACACTTGAGATAGAAGGGATAAAAGACATCACCTTTCCAACTTTGTAACACCACAAACCTCTGGACTTTGGATTCTTCCTCTGTGAGGAAGTAAACTAAGTCTAGCATGACCATATCACTGTCTTACAATACCTTATTAATAGTACCAGGCAGCAGCACATAATTCAAATTAACTTTTCAGCAGCCTAGACAACTGACATCACAGGGAGTAACTTTGTGAGGGTCATGGCCTCTGATACTGGCCACTGAGGTGACTGTCTGTAGTCTCATGAAGGATCCTGAGATTTACAGCAGCTTACTGGTGAGTTCTCAGCATTTCCAGATGATGTCACCATTGATAACTTCTCTCTCTTTATTTCCTTATAGTGAACATGAAAGCTTCTAATTCCCAGTATTAAAATGATTTGTTCTTAGCACATAAGTACTGGCTTCTGTTTTTATGACCTAAGCAAAACTATTTACTAAATTCCCTCAAACCTTGGTTATTATCATACATAAGATCAACTATTATTCAAAACAAGATAAAATAGCAAATCAAGTTAACTGATGGTTGTAAAGTTAATCTTATTGTGAGCAAATGAACTGAATGAACATTTTTCAAATGAAGAAGTACAGCCAATAAACACATGAAAATGTTTCACATCTCCAGTAAACAAAGCAATGTAAATCAAGACTATAAGAATCCATCTCATCCCAGCCAGAATGGCAACCAATCAAAAGCAATAGATGCCAGCTGGCATGGAGAGTGGGGAAGTCAACTCTCAAATGCTACAGGGAGAATGTAAAGTATTTAAGCCACTGTGAAAATTAATATGAAGTACACACACACACACACACACACACACACACACACACACACACAAGCTAACACCAGAATTACCATGGGATATAGCTACACTGTTCCTGAGTCCACATTGACAATAATCAAAGTCACCAGACTGAAGATGCTGTTAAGGAATCTACTAAGTAGTCAGCAGAAGGTGGGTAGTTGCAGAAAATGTGCTGTATATACACAATAGAGCTTTGTTTGAGGGAAAATACTGGAGCTGGAGATCATCAAGTTAAGTGAAACAAACCAGCCTCACAAACACGAGTGTGCATGTTTTCTCTACTCTGTAAAATCTAGGGGTTAGGGAGGGAGATGGAAATGAAAGCAAAAGAGAAACGAATAGGTAAGGAAAGGACAATGAGGGTCTGATTGCAGCTTTGAATGCTTGTATGCAAGCACTTGGGAGGAAAGAGGAAGAAGGATGAAGAGTCTAAAGCCCGCCTCTGCCATATGAAGTTCTGTGCCAGCCTAGGATCAGAAGACCATCTCAACCCCCCCCCCAACACACACACACACACACACACACACACACACACACACACACACACACACACGAACAAGGGTAATGTGGTAAACATAGGCAAAGCACATTTTGTACATCATTAAGTAACTACACATCTGTATGTGATACTGTAACAAAAATGTTACTTTGTACAACTAACATACACCAGGGCTTTTTGTTTGTTTGTTTAGAATTCCTGGGAGAGCTGAAGAGGCAACTCAGTGGTTAAATGCACTGTCTGCTCTTCTAGAGAACCCAGGTTTTGTTCCCTGCTATCACATTGAAGTAACAACCATCTATAACTACAGTCACAGGGGATCTGATGCCCTCTTATGGCCTCCCCCGGCATCACACGAAACATAAGAAAACAAAAACCTTCCCAGGCTGGCAAGATGGTCAGTGGGTAAAGGCACTTGCTGCCAAGTCTGACAGCCTGAGTTCAATCCCCACAACTCACATTGCCAACACATTGTCTTCTGACTCCCCCACTCCAGCAACAGCATGCCCCTACCCCCACAATACAAAAGTGGTTTTAAATTTAAGTCTCCTTATTTGGGAGACACTAGAAATGATGAGAGAAGAGGGACAACTTCCAAGTAATCTTTTTATAGGCATGTTTTGGCTCCTCTTGCTTTTCCTGCAGCCTGGAAAGTAGATATGCATGCAGCCCAGCTGTGAAGATGACAGAGGGTGTGGCAGAGCAGCTGGCAGACACTTTATTCTAAACTTGCCTCCTCCTTTCCATCTGTATAGAACCTGATAGAGAATATCCATCTAGTAAAAAATGAGTATTCTCCTGCTAGGAAAATGCAGCTCACCATATGTCATTACCAACAGTCCCATAAATAAGTAAACCTGAGACTTCTGTAAAAACATCCTAGTACCTATCCTTACAGGGCTGCCTTGCACAGAGAGGTGGGGGAGAGAACAGGAACTCAGGAAGGAGGAAGGGAGGAAAGGGAGGAAGGACTTTATTTCTCCTGCAGTTTCTGAAAAACACCTTCTGAACCAAGATTACCCTTAGTAACAGGAGAATCTAAGGATCTAGTACAAATCAGTTTTCCTTTATTAATGGGAGTTTTTCACAGTAATGTGTTTTCACTAGAAAAGATCTATGTATATTCAGTCACTTCCAAGAGCTACTCTTTCAAATGTCATTTATGTCTTGTGACACTGAAGCTGAAGAATCTTTCCAAAAGCCAATTTTATTAAAATTAGGTAGGAAGAGAAAAAGCAGTGC